>SJYW01010558.1:434546-458194 GCA_006410735.1 Raphicerus campestris | reverse complement strand
GAGCTCAGCACACTCAGGGAGCTCTCGTCGGAGAAGATGTCGCCTGCCCAATGTCACATCCTTCTCTTCTCCTTCCCTTTCTCCTGTTCCTCCATTTTTCTCCTTCTACTCCTTTACCCCAGGTTCCCATGTAGGCAGAGTGGCCAATGAGATGCAGGTGGAAGTTGCTAGGTGGCTTGCAGGGTATCCTTTTTATCCTTCCATCCCACCCAACCGTGGCCCAGTCTCCTGGTTCCTGTCAATAATGGGAAGACAATGGCTAGAACTTCTGCAGCCGTCTTGGACCATGAGGCATGCTAATAATGGCAGAGCAGAAAGATGGAAAGGATTTGAGTTTACTGCTGAAACTTTGAAACCTCCACAGCAGTCTTGCACTTCTTACTTCTGGACTTCTTTTTTTCCCCACACTGTGTGGTTTGCAGGATTCTAGTTACCCTCCAGGAATTGAACCCAGGCCCTTGGCAATGAAAGCATGGAATCCTAACCACTGGACCAGCAGGGAATTCCCTGGACTTCTTTTAACTGAAAAGATCTTGCGTTGCTGTGCTTTCCAGTTTAGACAATTGCCTGATTGATACGCCATCAAAATGTGTGTGCTCTTCTAGTGTGGAGGTGCTCAGGTGTAAAAACTTGTCCTTCACATTGGAGGGGACGTCTTGGTACTTCCAGATAACAGAACTCCCCCAAAGGTGCAGTCACCTAGGTGTGGCAAGTTCCTAAATTTTCATGAGATCTACCCCTTCGGCACACATATATGTTATTATAGATCTAGAATGTCCCTCAGTCCTGGGCTCTGCAGTCCATCAAGGGGACATCACCTGTGTAATGGCCCGGTGAGGCTTCCTGTGATAATCAGACTGCATGGACTAAACCCTGGTGGGGGGCAGCAGAGCTGGAGTGACCCTGCAGGGAGGTGGGGGAGGTGGCAGATGGGACAGATGGGGTCTTTGCAAATGAAATTAGTTAAGATAAGGCTATGAGTGTGGGCCCTAATCCAGTATGACCAGTGTCCTTATAAGCAAGGGATATTTGGACCCACTCAGGCACACAGGAGAACGTCATGTGAACGTGAAGGCAGAGATCAGGACTCTCAGCACCAGGCCCTTGCTGGGCAGCGGGGCAGAGGCAGACCCCCGATGAAGGAGGACGAGTGTAATGGCTGCTCAGCAAAGGAGGGATCTGAGTGAGGCCCTGCACCTAGGTGGAGAAGGGAAGGGCAACCCACTCCAGTATTCTTGCCTGGAGAATTCCTTGGATGGAGGAGGCTGGCCGGCATACAGCCCATGGGGCCGCACAGAGCTGGACACCACTGAATTGATTTAGCACACAACTGCACCTGAGTTGGGGGAGCCATGGATAAACATGGAGCACATTGGCACCAGTGGCACCGGAGCAGGGGCACCTTCCAGGAGGAGAGAAGCAGTGGCTAGCGGAGGAGGGTGCTTGCAGGCAGCTCAGTGGAGGTGGGAAGGTGTGGGGGGCCCACGGAGGAGGCCTGGTCGTGGCGACCCCATCCAGATGAGAGGTGCAGGGGCTGGAAGCCACAGTCAATGCTGCTTACTGGAGGGCAGTGGAGTGAGGGGGGGGAAGGAGGGGGGAGGGGTGGGCAAGAGGAAAGGAATGGAGCCAAGGTGCCAGTTAGACTGTAGGTGGCACCCGGCAGCTCGTCCTTTCTGGGTCTGAAGGCCAAGGATGAAATCTGGCTGGAGACACAGCTGTGGCTGTTGACAGCAGATGTGACCCTGAGCCCTGGGGTGTGGCAGTGGGCCAGAGGCCCGCAGCAGAGGGATGCTGTGGGCAGTCGGGGCTGCAGATGGGCCAAGGGGAGGGTCTCGGAGGAGGATGAGGGAGGGTGCCGGGAGGCTGGAGACCGCTGAAGACCCGGACTCCCAGGCCACACTTCCTCCCAGCCTGCAGGGCCCTCGGGGGTCCGGCCCGCGCGGACCGGCCGCCCCGTCCAGGGCCCGGGCAGCAGGTGGCGCTGCTCGGCTGTTCGCCTGGACCGGGAAGAGCTGGGTGGGAGCTGAAGGCTGGCCAGGAGCACAAGGAGGGGCGGCCCTGTGTCTAGTTCTCGCCCGGCAGGTGTCTGCGCACCTGGGGCCTGGGGCGGGGGCACCGTGCCCTCGGGCTTGGCGCGGAGCACGCCCTCACCATGCCCCCCTACGCTCCCGGCCCGGGGCCCGCGAGAGCGCGCGGAGGCGGGGGAACAAAGGGGCAGCGACGCTTGGAGGACCAAGGGCGCCGCGGCGGGCCGGGTCCGTCCCGGCGCGAGCTCAGCGCCGGCGGGAGGTGCACCCACCGCGCCTAGGCTCCGGGCCCTGGCTATGCGGGGGGCTGTAGGGCGGGATCTGCGCTCCCAGAAGTTGGACCCCAGGGCCTGGAGTGTTAAGGCGATGTGTCCTGAGGCCGACTCCCTGGGAACCCCTACACGGGGCTGACGTCACCGCCCAGCCGGCCAGCCCTACCCTGGCGGGTAGGGGCAGCCTCGCCAGCTCCCCCAACTGGCGGTGCAGCCACACCCTTCCCCTGCTGGGCCCCGGGGAGGGCCAGGGCACCAGCCACCAGCAGGGAGAGCTGAGGCTCCTGGCTGCACTCTCCACCGCGTCCTATGGCCCCAAATCCAGTCCCTCCCAGCGTTTCCTGTTACGGGAGACTCTAGAGGGGAAGGGCCTCATCAGCCGCTCCCCACCACCCCCTCGTTCTAGCTCTTCTCTAGCACCTGGCGCCCAGCTCCCCACAGCCGACCCCCAGCAGGGGCCAGGGGCAGAGGCTGGCTCCTAGGTGCAGGAACCTCGGAAACGGTGATGTCCCCGTGGGAGCCAGGGCTGAGATCAGCCGGAAGCAGGGTGTAGAGACCCAGGGAAGGAGCTCTGAGGATCTCTCTTCTCCCTCTGGGCCCAGGGGGGCCTCAGTCCTGCAGGCCTCTAGTTGCCCAGTTTTGGCCTGGATGTCCACAGCCCGAGATGCATGGGACCCCCATCAGTAGCCCAGTATCCTGGGCAGGTGGGCCGTGCCACAGAGGCCCTGGTGGAGGAGGCAGGTAAAGGTGCAGTGAGCCGAGCCTGCTTCCCCCAGGCGTAGCTTCCCCGGATCCGGGCCCTGCGGAGTGGGGGGCCTGGTGGGGGGGGCTCCAGGGCCAGGGCTTGAGCAGGGAGGAGGCAGAGACTGCAGGCACTGGGGCGAGGGGCTGCTCCGCTCTCAGGGCCCCCGGGAGCCCCAGCCCAGAGCCACGCGGGAGGTGTGGACGGCCCTGGTCGCCATCCTGCCCCACACGCCGTCCCCCAACTCCAGGCACTGGGCTGGCTGGACTTCACTGCCTCTCCAAATGTTTCCAGATGTGAACTCCCAGGGGACAGGTGCGGTGGGCTGGGGCGCTCCAGAGGGGGCTTTGTTTCCTACCCAGTGTCAGCACCTAGGCCCTCTCTCCTGCCTGCCTCCCTCCGGGACTCCGGCCCCCTCGAAGCCCCTCCTCCCTTCCCCCACTTCTGTTTCACTCTCCTTGGCTTTTTATAGCTACGTCCACCAATTGTGTCAGGCTGAGGCTGGCTTCCACCGGCCTGATACCCGTGGTGCCAATACTCCTCTCCTGGGCGGATCTGCTCTGGTGGATCTGGGCAGAGTCTCCAGGTGTCCGTGTGGGGGGAGCCCTAGGAGTGTTTGTGCGGCCAGGAGGCGGGGTGCTCCACTTAATTCAAGAGGGAGATGGGGCAAGGGGCAGCTCTCCCTGTTCCCGAATTGCCCTCGGCTGCCCTGGTCTCCCGAGTGGTGTTTGCTCAGAGATGGAGAGAACCAGGTTTGCCCCGGTTCTCCCCAGCCCCTTCCCTGCCGTTCCTCTGGCCCAGGGGGTTAGAAGGCTGGCTTGGTTTTGAAAGGCTGGAGGGANGCAGCTCGTCCTTTCTGGGTCTGAAGGCCAAGGATGAAATCTGGCTGGAGACACAGCTGTGGCTGTTGACAGCAGATGTGACCCTGAGCCCTGGGGTGTGGCAGTGGGCCAGAGGCCCGCAGCAGAGGGATGCTGTGGGCAGTCGGGGCTGCAGATGGGCCAAGGGGAGGGTCTCGGAGGAGGATGAGGGAGGGTGCCGGGAGGCTGGAGACCGCTGAAGACCCGGACTCCCAGGCCACACTTCCTCCCAGCCTGCAGGGCCCTCGGGGGTCCGGCCCGCGCGGACCGGCCGCCCCGTCCAGGGCCCGGGCAGCAGGTGGCGCTGCTCGGCTGTTCGCCTGGACCGGGAAGAGCTGGGTGGGAGCTGAAGGCTGGCCAGGAGCACAAGGAGGGGCGGCCCTGTGTCTAGTTCTCGCCCGGCAGGTGTCTGCGCACCTGGGGCCTGGGGCGGGGGCACCGTGCCCTCGGGCTTGGCGCGGAGCACGCCCTCACCATGCCCCCCTACGCTCCCGGCCCGGGGCCCGCGAGAGCGCGCGGAGGCGGGGGAACAAAGGGGCAGCGACGCTTGGAGGACCAAGGGCGCCGCGGCGGGCCGGGTCCGTCCCGGCGCGAGCTCAGCGCCGGCGGGAGGTGCACCCACCGCGCCTAGGCTCCGGGCCCTGGCTATGCGGGGGGCTGTAGGGCGGGATCTGCGCTCCCAGAAGTTGGACCCCAGGGCCTGGAGTGTTAAGGCGATGTGTCCTGAGGCCGACTCCCTGGGAACCCCTACACGGGGCTGACGTCACCGCCCAGCCGGCCAGCCCTACCCTGGCGGGTAGGGGCAGCCTCGCCAGCTCCCCCAACTGGCGGTGCAGCCACACCCTTCCCCTGCTGGGCCCCGGGGAGGGCCAGGGCACCAGCCACCAGCAGGGAGAGCTGAGGCTCCTGGCTGCACTCTCCACCGCGTCCTATGGCCCCAAATCCAGTCCCTCCCAGCGTTTCCTGTTACGGGAGACTCTAGAGGGGAAGGGCCTCATCAGCCGCTCCCCACCACCCCCTCGTTCTAGCTCTTCTCTAGCACCTGGCGCCCAGCTCCCCACAGCCGACCCCCAGCAGGGGCCAGGGGCAGAGGCTGGCTCCTAGGTGCAGGAACCTCGGAAACGGTGATGTCCCCGTGGGAGCCAGGGCTGAGATCAGCCGGAAGCAGGGTGTAGAGACCCAGGGAAGGAGCTCTGAGGATCTCTCTTCTCCCTCTGGGCCCAGGGGGGCCTCAGTCCTGCAGGCCTCTAGTTGCCCAGTTTTGGCCTGGATGTCCACAGCCCGAGATGCATGGGACCCCCATCAGTAGCCCAGTATCCTGGGCAGGTGGGCCGTGCCACAGAGGCCCTGGTGGAGGAGGCAGGTAAAGGTGCAGTGAGCCGAGCCTGCTTCCCCCAGGCGTAGCTTCCCCGGATCCGGGCCCTGCGGAGTGGGGGGCCTGGTGGGGGGGGCTCCAGGGCCAGGGCTTGAGCAGGGAGGAGGCAGAGACTGCAGGCACTGGGGCGAGGGGCTGCTCCGCTCTCAGGGCCCCCGGGAGCCCCAGCCCAGAGCCACGCGGGAGGTGTGGACGGCCCTGGTCGCCATCCTGCCCCACACGCCGTCCCCCAACTCCAGGCACTGGGCTGGCTGGACTTCACTGCCTCTCCAAATGTTTCCAGATGTGAACTCCCAGGGGACAGGTGCGGTGGGCTGGGGCGCTCCAGAGGGGGCTTTGTTTCCTACCCAGTGTCAGCACCTAGGCCCTCTCTCCTGCCTGCCTCCCTCCGGGACTCCGGCCCCCTCGAAGCCCCTCCTCCCTTCCCCCACTTCTGTTTCACTCTCCTTGGCTTTTTATAGCTACGTCCACCAATTGTGTCAGGCTGAGGCTGGCTTCCACCGGCCTGATACCCGTGGTGCCAATACTCCTCTCCTGGGCGGATCTGCTCTGGTGGATCTGGGCAGAGTCTCCAGGTGTCCGTGTGGGGGGAGCCCTAGGAGTGTTTGTGCGGCCAGGAGGCGGGGTGCTCCACTTAATTCAAGAGGGAGATGGGGCAAGGGGCAGCTCTCCCTGTTCCCGAATTGCCCTCGGCTGCCCTGGTCTCCCGAGTGGTGTTTGCTCAGAGATGGAGAGAACCAGGTTTGCCCCGGTTCTCCCCAGCCCCTTCCCTGCCGTTCCTCTGGCCCAGGGGGTTAGAAGGCTGGCTTGGTTTTGAAAGGCTGGAGGGAGCTCCCCCAGGGACATGCCTAGAGCTGGCCAAGCCTGGCCCTGGTGTCGCCCTGCCCTGCAGCCTTTGTGCGTTTGGGGTGGGGGTGGGGCGGGAGTTCACGTGTCCTCCTCCTTCGTCCCCTGCCCCCGCTCCTGGCTCTGGGAACGGCCCCTGTCGTGGCCTCTTCCCTCCCTTCTGCCCAAGACTAGCTTTGGTCCCATCCTCAGTCCCCAAGGGCACCACCCACCTCGTCTTGCTCCCTGCCAGTTCTTTCCTAAAGCCACGCTACATCCTCAGGGTCTGGCCCCTCCTTCAGAAGGACCCTGTGTCTGGAGTCTCCCCCACTCCAGGGCCAGGAGCAGGCCCGGAACTGCCTTACTAGTCTAGAAACCCCGCCCCTGCCAGAGGTTTCTCTGGGGTCTCAGCCTAGTGAGCCCCCGCTGCCTAGCACCCATGAGAAGCCTACTGGCAGTCAGCTGCCCCCCAGCTTGTGTGGCCAGCACCCAGCCCCTCTTTCCGGAAGAGCAGCACGCCAACTCCCCTCGTCCACTCTTCAGGCCCTCGGAGGTTCTGTGGCTTCTCCCTTCTCAGGACAGAACACTTTTCTGCAGAAGAGATGAAGCCCAAAGCTGTCTTCCAGAGCCACAGAAGGCTGTGTCTCCCTCCTNGGGTCTTTGCAAATGAAATTAGTTAAGATAAGGTTATGAGTGTGGGCCCTAATCCAGTATGACCAGTGTCCTTATAAGCAAGGGATATTTGGACACACTCAGGCACGCAGGAGAACGTCATGTGAACGTGAAGGCAGAGATCAGGACTCTCAGCACCAGGCCCTTGCTGGGCAGCGGGGCAGAGGTAGACCCCCGATGAAGGAGGACGAGTGTAATGGCTGCTCAGCAAAGGAGGGATCTGAGTGAGGCCCTGCACCTAGGTGGAGAAGGGAAGGGCAACCCACTCCAGTATTCTTGCCTGGAGAATTCCTTGGATGGAGGAGGCTGGCCGGCATACAGCCCATGGGGCCGCACAGAGCTGGACACCACTGAATTGATTTAGCACACAACTGCACCTGAGTTGGGGGAGCCATGGATAAACATGGAGCACATTGGCACCAGTGGCACCGGAGCAGGGGCACCTTCCAGGAGGAGAGAAGCAGTGGCTAGCGGAGGAGGGTGCTTGCAGGCAGCTCAGTGGAGGTGGGAAGGTGTGGGGGGCCCACGGAGGAGGCCTGGTCGTGGCGACCCCATCCAGATGAGAGGTGCAGGGGCTGGGAGCCACAGTCAATGCTGCTTACTGGAGGGCAGTGGAGTGAGTGGGGGGAAGGAGGGGGGAGGGGTGGGCAAGAGGAAAGGAATGGAGCCAAGGTGCCAGTTAGACTGTAGGTGGCACCCGGCAGCTCGTCCTTTCTGGGTCTGAAGGCCAAGGATGAAATCTGGCTGGAGACACAGCTGTGGCTGTTGACAGCAGATGTGACCCTGAGCCCTGGGGTGTGGCAGTGGGCCAGAGGCCCGCAGCAGAGGGATGCTGTGGGCAGTCGGGGCTGCAGATGGGCCAAGGGGAGGGTCTCGGAGGAGGATGAGGGAGGGTGCCGGGAGGCTGGAGACCGCTGAAGACCCGGACTCCCAGGCCACACTTCCTCCCAGCCTGCAGGGCCCTCGGGGGTCCGGCCCGCGCGGACCGGCCGCCCCGTCCAGGGCCCGGGCAGCAGGTGGCGCTGCTCGGCTGTTCGCCTGGACCGGGAAGAGCTGGGTGGGAGCTGAAGGCTGGCCAGGAGCACAAGGAGGGGCGGCCCTGTGTCTAGTTCTCGCCCGGCAGGTGTCTGCGCACCTGGGGCCTGGGGCGGGGGCACCGTGCCCTCGGGCTTGGCGCGGAGCACGCCCTCACCATGCCCCCCTACGCTCCCGGCCCGGGGCCCGCGAGAGCGCGCGGAGGCGGGGGAACAAAGGGGCAGCGACGCTTGGAGGACCAAGGGCGCCGCGGCGGGCCGGGTCCGTCCCGGCGCGAGCTCAGCGCCGGCGGGAGGTGCACCCACCGCGCCTAGGCTCCGGGCCCTGGCTATGCGGGGGGCTGTAGGGCGGGATCTGCGCTCCCAGAAGTTGGACCCCAGGGCCTGGAGTGTTAAGGCGATGTGTCCTGAGGCCGACTCCCTGGGGACCCCTACACGGGGCTGACGTCACCGCCCAGCCGGCCAGCCCTACCCTGGCGGGTAGGGGCAGCCTCGCCAGCTCCCCCAACTGGCGGTGCAGCCACACCCTTCCCCTGCTGGGCCCCGGGGAGGGCCAGGGCACCAGCCACCAGCAGGGAGAGCTGAGGCTCCTGGCTGCACTCTCCACCGCGTCCTATGGCCCCAAATCCAGTCCCTCCCAGCGTTTCCTGTTACGGGAGACTCTAGAGGGGAAGGGCCTCATCAGCCGCTCCCCACCACCCCCTCGTTCTAGCTCTTCTCTAGCACCTGGCGCCCAGCTCCCCACAGCCGACCCCCAGCAGGGGCCAGGGGCAGAGGCTGGCTCCTAGGTGCAGGAACCTCGGAAACGGTGATGTCCCCGTGGGAGCCAGGGCTGAGATCAGCCGGAAGCAGGGTGTAGAGACCCAGGGAAGGAGCTCTGAGGATCTCTCTTCTCCCTCTGGGCCCAGGGGGGCCTCAGTCCTGCAGGCCTCTAGTTGCCCAGTTTTGGCCTGGATGTCCACAGCCCGAGATGCATGGGACCCCCATCAGTAGCCCAGTATCCTGGGCAGGTGGGCCGTGCCACAGAGGCCCTGGTGGAGGAGGCAGGTAAAGGTGCAGTGAGCCGAGCCTGCTTCCCCCAGGCGTAGCTTCCCCGGATCCGGGCCCTGCGGAGTGGGGGGCCTGGTGGGGGGGGCTCCAGGGCCAGGGCTTGAGCAGGGAGGAGGCAGAGACTGCAGGCACTGGGGCGAGGGGCTGCTCCGCTCTCAGGGCCCCCGGGAGCCCCAGCCCAGAGCCACGCGGGAGGTGTGGACGGCCCTGGTCGCCATCCTGCCCCACACGCCGTCCCCCAACTCCAGGCACTGGGCTGGCTGGACTTCACTGCCTCTCCAAATGTTTCCAGATGTGAACTCCCAGGGGACAGGTGCGGTGGGCTGGGGCGCTCCAGAGGGGGCTTTGTTTCCTACCCAGTGTCAGCACCTAGGCCCTCTCTCCTGCCTGCCTCCCTCCGGGACTCCGGCCCCCTCGAAGCCCCTCCTCCCTTCCCCCACTTCTGTTTCACTCTCCTTGGCTTTTTATAGCTACGTCCACCAATTGTGTCAGGCTGAGGCTGGCTTCCACCGGCCTGATACCCGTGGTGCCAACACTCCTCTCCTGGGCGGATCTGCTCTGGTGGATCTGGGCAGAGTCTCCAGGTGTCCGTGTGGGGGGAGCCCTAGGAGTGTTTGTGCGGCCAGGAGGCGGGGTGCTCCACTTAATTCAAGAGGGAGATGGGGCAAGGGGCAGCTCTCCCTGTTCCCGAATTGCCCTCGGCTGCCCTGGTCTCCGGAGTGGTGTTTGCTCAGAGATGGAGAGAACCAGGTTTGCCCCGGTTCTCCCCAGCCCCTTCCCTGCCGTTCCTCTGGCCCAGGGGGTTAGAAGGCTGGCTTGGTTTTGAAAGGCTGGAGGGAGCTCCCCCAGGGACATGCCTAGAGCTGGCCAAGCCTGGCCCTGGTGTCGCCCTGCCCTGCAGCCTTTGTGCGTTTGGGGTGGGGGTGGGGCGGGAGTTCACGTGTCCTCCTCCTTCGTCCCCTGCCCCCGCTCCTGGCTCTGGGAACGGCCCCTGTCGTGGCCTCTTCCCTCCCTTCTGCCCAAGACTAGCTTTGGTCCCATCCTCAGTCCCCAAGGGCACCACCCACCTCGTCTTGCTCCCTGCCAGTTCTTTCCTAAAGCCAGGCTACATCCTCAGGGTCTGGCCCCTCCTTCAGAAGGACCCTGTGTCTGGAGTCTCCCCCACTCCAGGGCCAGGAGCAGGCCCGGAACTGCCTTACTAGTCTAGAAACCCCGCCCCTGCCAGAGGTTTCTCTGGGGTCTCAGCCTAGTGAGCCCCCGCTGCCTAGCACCCATGAGAAGCCTACTGGCAGTCAGCTGCCCCCCAGCTTGTGTGGCCAGCACCCAGCCCCTCTTTCCGGAAGAGCAGCACGCCAACTCCCCTCGTCCACTCTTCAGGCCCTCGGAGGTTCTGTGGCTTCTCCCTTCTCAGGACAGAACACTTTTCTGCAGAAGAGATGAAGCCCAAAGCTGTCTTCCAGAGCCACAGAAGGCTGTGTCTCCCTCCTTCTCCCTGACAAGAGGCGCTCGGCTCCCGCATGGCCCTAGTGGGCACAGCCCCGCCTCTGCCCTCTCCCTGTGTGCATCCCAGCCTCTGCACAGGCAGCCTGGCCTCCAGAGGCCTTCCTGAGAACTGGCCCTCTTGGCTCTTGCCATGCTCTGAGCCTCAGAAACACCTAGACTGACCCACTCACAGAAGCAGGGTCTGAGCTGCATGGGGCCTGAGGGGCCATTAAGGCTGACCCTGACCCTCTGGGCTGTTGGGGAAGTTGGGTCCCCTCCTGGAACCTTGGAGAAGGTTGACTGGGTCTCTACAGTGGTGTCCAACTCCAAGGCGGGTAGTTTGTGGTTGTCATTGAAACTTCACTGAGCACCTTCCTTAACCAAGGACAGGATGCCTATTGTCCAGCTGGAGGATGGATGGAAACGCACAGGCGGTGCTGGGGGAAAGAACCCACCTGCCCTTGCAGACAGACTTAGACGCGGGTTCGATCCCTGGGTCAGGAAGATACTGTGGAGGAGGGCATGGCAACCCACTCCAGTATTCTTGCTCAGAGAACCCCCAAGGACAGAGAAGCCTGGCGGGCTGCAGTCCTTAGGGCTGAACAGAGTCGGACAGAACTGAAGTGACTTAGCACACACACGAGAGTGTGACCGATGGTTCCTACACACCCACCTTCCTTCTCTCCCTCCCTCCCTGCCTTCCTCCCATTCACCCACCCACCATCCATCCGTGTGCCCCTATTCACCCATCCTCTCCTTAATCCCCCACCTGTCCATCCATCCCTCCCTCCCAGCCACTCACCTACCCACTCATGTAGCTTCCCACCCAACTGTTCATCCACCCCTGTGCCTGTTAGGCTTTTTGACTGTGAAGGCAGAGCCGGACACTAAGGGCTGATTGTTGAGGCATCCGTTTCAAAGCTATCCATCCAGGATAAACACATCGCAGGCTCGATCCCCGGGTCAGGAAATCCCCTGGAGGAGGGCATGGCAACTCACTCCAGCATTCTTGCCTGGAGAATCCCATGGACAGAGGAGCCTGGTGGGCTACATCCGTGGGGTTGCAGAGTCAGATGTGACTGAAGTGACTGAGCAGGCACTCACACCAGCTGCACAGCAGGAGTCAGGCCGCCCTAACCATGAGGGTCCCCACGCGGAGAGCCCTGGTGACCTAGATAACTGTCCCCTTCCCTTATTTCCCTTAGGAAGGGAATATCTGAATTCACCCATGAAGAGTGAAACTGCAAAACCCCAGGCACCCCGCACTTGACCCTGACAAGAGCACACCCCCAGGCCTGCACTCTTCCTCTGTCCCTGTGGCCTCTCTGTATGACCCCAGGTGGAATGGCAGCCCACTCCAGTATTCTTGCCTAGAGAATCCCATGGGCAGCGGACTGGCAGGCTGCAATCCACAGGGCCGCAAGAAGTCGGACACGACTGAACGACCAACAGCATGCTGTGTACCTCAGGGCCTGTAACAAGCCTTGTTTCTTCAAAGCTGCCTGATGGTGGTTGCTGAGATGTGCGGTGGGCAAGCGTTTGTTGGGGGTGTCTGCAGGCAGCACCGGCCCAGGGGAGGGCCACGGGCACCCCAGCCCACAGCATCTCGGTCAGCAGTCTGAGGCCAACCGCAAACAACCCCAGTGCGCCCGTCTGTCCCCCATCCTAAACCCGTCAAGTGCCTAGAGCTCCTGGTCTTGGGGTGAGGGGTGGCAGGGGAGATGTGGAAACATAAGCAGAGGGCCCAGAACCTAGGTGACCTGGTGTGGCCAGGACCAGACTGGTCGGGAGTAGGCGGAGGCCAGCCCCCGAGGTCCAGATCCGACCTCCCCTGCCTGCCTCATTCAGTCCTGGGGCCGGCTGCCCCCGGGAGCCGGGGGGTTGGGGGTCTTGCCCTGGCCCCAGGGCCCTGCTGGTCTCCCTTGCTACAGAGTTGGGATGGGGAAGCGCCGCTGCGCTGCTCCAAACAAGCACCAGCTCTGTCCAGTCCTCCTCTTTACTGACTCCAAGGGGCTGCCAGAACTATAAATAGATGTTCCTGAGCTAAGAATAGCTTTGCCAGAGGACAGCCAAGCTTCTAGCTTTTGGCCTCTTTGAGCACTCTTAAGGATGCAGGATTCAAGGACCTACCTCCTCCCGAAGACGAAGAAGAGGGCCCCGCCTAGCTTTCTCCTGCTTCCTGAAACACACATACACCGCACAAGTGTGTGTGCTGACACACATTCATGTGTGCTTGTGTACACGTGTGTGTGCTCACACACACTTGCACAGACACAGGTCTGGCTGGTGTCACTGGTTTAGGCTAACTGCCTGCTCAGAAAGGAGGAGGGTCCCCAGGATAGGCAGGTCAAACCGCCAAGAAGGGTCAGACCCCCCAGTGGAGATCTTGAGTCACATTAGCCAGAGGACGGTGGGGCAGAGGGTACAGATCTGCTGGGGACGCTGCCCGGAGACTCCAGAGCTGAGGTTCCCAGGAAATTCAGGGAGTGGTGCCTGGCGCATCACAGGCACTCAGTACAGTGGAGCCGTTGTTATGGTAACGGCTGGGCAAGCTTTGGAGGGAGCCAGGGGAGTCAGGTCCAGAATGTGTCCCAGGAGACACCGTGGGGATGCTCAGAGCTGCAGCGTGGGCGAGGACGCTGACACTGCAGCCCGCCACCGAGGCAGGGAGGGAAGGAGGCCTGCAGGGGGTGCTGGCTCCAGGGAGAGGAGACACACAGGGCGCTTCCCCCCAGGGATCCCCCGTGCCTTGGGCCTTGCGAGTTCTATGAGGAATGTAAACAATGCCCTAAAGCTAGCTGCAGATTCTCTGTAGAGCTGGACTCCCATTTCTGGTGAAAAGGAAGAGCTGTTGTGTGGTAGGTACATGCGTGTACTCACACGCTGCTCACGCGTGCACACACATGGAGGTCTGCAGGGAGGTGTGGAACTGCTCCCAGCAGTTATTTCTGAAGGGGGGAGTCGGGGGAGCTGAAGGCCTAAACTGAGATTCCCTTTTATATAGTTCTACGTTATTTAAATTCTCAGTAGCTTGAAACAGCAAAGAAAAAAAAAAAGAAAAAGGCTGTTCTACAGCCTACATCTGCCCCTCCCCCTTCCACCCCTGCCCCCTGGGTTTGGGGCTCTGGGTTCAGAGCCACGAGTTGGGGGCAGTCTGGCTTTCCAGGTCCCATACCCCCCACCTCCTGGCCCCAGGAAGCCCCTCCACACCACCTCCCACTGGCCTGAATAAAGAGGCAGCCAGACGCACGGAGAAAACACCCATCTCAGGATTTATTACAACACGTTGTTTCCAAATACAAAAGAAGGGGACAGGACAGGGAGCAGAGAGCGGCTGCGACGGGGGAAGGGGCGGCAAGGAGGGGCGGGCAGGTGAGTGGGCGGCCCAGTCCAGAGGGGCCAGGAGCCAGGCGGGCGGGCCTGCCACCTCTCCTCCGCTGGACTTTCCAGCAAATAATAGGAGGGGGCCAGGTCCATTCTGGGGATCCCATGCCAGGGCGACTGGGCCTGCAGGAGGGGGGAGGGCCCTGGGGCCCCACTCCACCTAACCCAGGGAGTGGGTGGGACTTACCAGGGAGGGGCTCTTGCTGGGTGCCCGGTGCCCCCAGCATGGGGAGAGGCGTGGGCTGGGGGGCTGAAACAGGGACTTCTCCCTTCACAACAACTCACTTCAGCCAGTGTCTCAACAGCAAAAGCCCCCATGTGCCCCGGGCCAGAAGCCACAGGGCACTGGCAGCCCTGGAGAAGGGTGGAGGGAGGAGAACGGGCCGTGGGACCTACCCCCAGGGCTGTGGGGCTCAACCAGTGGCCCCCACCACTGTCTCCTGGACAGCACAGGTGTGGGGCACGGAGAGGGGACCAGTGCATCGTCCACACCCAGGGTCACCTCAGAAACCCAACGCGACAGACAGACAGGAGGCAGATTTACATAATCAATAATAATAATAATAATTAACCAATAATAATAAATACTTAAACCTCTAATCCATAGATTGCAAATACAACAATGATAGCTTATTTTCTTGGGGGAACAGGGTGGGGACAGGGGGAACAGGAACAGGACTTTCGCTCAAAGGAGGTTTGACGGGACAGGAGCTGGGGTCAAAAGAACAAACAGAATCAACAGCTGGAGGGCAGCTGGGGGCAGGCAATCCCCGCCCACCTGCCCAAGCACTCAGTCCTGCCCAGGCCACCCCTCCAGCCAGCCTTGGCCTCTTCCCAAGGTGACCAGCATCCACTCTTGGATGCTCCAGGACATCTGAAGGTCGGGGGACACCGCTGCCAAAAGCCTAGGGTCCCCCTGACCCCAGATCGGGGAGGGGTGAGGATAGCTGGGGCTTGCTCCTGCCCTCACCCCTAGGCTGGCCCACCTGGGCCAAAAAGCTAACGGGGGTTGGGGACTGGCATGTCACCTTGGGAGGGGAGCACTCCACAGGAGAGCAGTGTATGGGGTTTTTCTCCTCCGAGGGCCCTGTGGGGGCTGGCAGACATGGGGGACACCTCCAGCATCTGCTCACATGAGGGGCCTTTAGCTGGAGGGAGCTCTCCCAAGCGAAGGAAGGCCTCCATACTCCACCCCACCGCCACCCAGAGGCATGAGGTGCCTCCTCTGAGAGGCACCTCCACCCGCAGAACAAGACCCTGAATCTATCTGCCCTCCAACCAGTGGAGCCAGCACGGCTGGCCCAGCTGTTCCCACTGCCCCCCAGGGGCCAAGCTCCCCCTCTGCCAGCTCCCCACTTGGCAGCTGGTGCTGGAGGGGGGCTCACAAAGTAGAGGAGAGGGTAGCAGCCTCCTCGGGACTGGAATTCGAGCAGCTGGACCCAGGGTCAGATGGGAGTGGGTATGTTCCACCTCCACCCTGCCCTGGGGACTCATGTCTTCTCACACTCAGAGCCCTGTTCTCTGCACTGCTACCCTCTTCCGGACCCCACCCTGGCCCCCCAACACCTGGCAGGCAACAGGCTGGGGGGATGGGTGGCAGGGATGCCCGCGGTGGCACTGGAGCTTGCAGGGGGCTGTGAGCGCCTCCTGGGGGGCCTCCCGGGCTCCCGGGACACCCCCTCCCACCTATGGCTTTGGTGAGGAGCCCGGAGAGGAGCAGAGAAGGGAGGGGCAGGAGAGGACGCAGCGGGAGGGCAGGGAGGCTCTGCGGCTCAGTCTGCGGTAAAAGTTTTTTATCCTTTTTTCCCCTTTTCTTATGTAAAAAGTGCACGAAAGCTCAGCAGCCTCTTTACAATGGTCAGCAGTGTTTCCTGGGGGAGGGGGCAGGGGAACCCCAGGCCTGGCACCCCAGCTTGCAACTGAAGGTGGCCTCATATTGCTTAGAAACGTGGGTTTCATTTTAAATACCAGACAGTAAAAATAGAGCTCCGAGGACCGCCCGCACTGTTGCCAAATCATTGCCAGAATGAACAGCTTAAATAAATAAAAAATTGAAATATTTACTTCTCGATAAAAATCGCAGTAAAACCATTTACCTTTCTTTGCATTATATATAATATATATTTATAGCGGGCCCAGCCGAGGGCAGCCAAAGGCTCGGGGCGCCGCGTCCCCGCGGAGAGGCCGCTCCGGCCGCGGTCAGGACACCTCGATGGCCTCCACGCTGCCCGAGAAGCTGGCCTGCTTGCCCAGCGCGGCCAGCTCCTCGCCGNGAGGGGGCCAGGTCCATTCTGGGGATCCCATGCCAGGGCGACTGGGCCTGCAGGAGGGGGGAGGGCCCTGGGGCCCCACTCCACCTAACCCAGGGAGTGGGTGGGACTTACCAGGGAGGGGCTCTTGCTGGGTGCCCGGTGCCCCCAGCATGGGGAGAGGCGTGGGCTGGGGGGCTGAAACAGGGACTTCTCCCTTCACAACGACTCACTTCAGCCAGTGTCTCAACAGCAAAAGCCCCCATGTGCCCCGGGCCAGAAGCCACAGGGCACTGGCAGCCCTGGAGAAGGGTGGAGGGAGGAGAACGGGCCGTGGGACCTACCCCCAGGGCTGTGGGGCTCAACCAGTGGCCCCCACCACTGTCTCCTGGACAGCACAGGTGTGGGGCACGGAGAGGGGACCAGTGCATCGTCCACACCCAGGGTCACCTCAGAAACCCAACGCGACAGACAGACAGGAGGCAGATTTACATAATCAATAATAATAATAATAATTAACCAATAATAATAAATACTTAAACCTCTAATCCATAGATTGCAAATACAACAATGATAGCTTATTTTCTTGGGGGAACAGGGTGGGGACAGGGGGAACAGGAACAGGACTTTCGCTCAAAGGAGGTTTGACGGGACAGGAGCTGGGGTCAAAAGAACAAACAGAATCAACAGCTGGAGGGCAGCTGGGGGCAGGCAATCCCCGCCCACCTGCCCAAGCACTCAGTCCTGCCCAGGCCACCCCTCCAGCCAGCCTTGGCCTCTTCCCAAGGTGACCAGCATCCACTCTTGGATGCTCCAGGACATCTGAAGGTCGGGGGACACCGCTGCCAAAAGCCTAGGGTCCCCCTGACCCCAGATCGGGGAGGGGTGAGGATAGCTGGGGCTTGCTCCTGCCCTCACCCCTAGGCTGGCCCACCTGGGCCAAAAAGCTAACGGGGGTTGGGGACTGGCATGTCACCTTGGGAGGGGAGCACTCCACAGGAGAGCAGTGTATGGGGTTTTTCTCCTCCGAGGGCCCTGTGGGGGCTGGCAGACATGGGGGACACCTCCAGCATCTGCTCACATGAGGGGCCTTTAGCTGGAGGGAGCTCTCCCAAGCGAAGGAAGGCCTCCATACTCCACCCCACCGCCACCCAGAGGCATGAGGTGCCTCCTCTGAGAGGCACCTCCACCCGCAGAACAAGACCCTGAATCTATCTGCCCTCCAACCAGTGGAGCCAGCACGGCTGGCCCAGCTGTTCCCACTGCCCCCCAGGGGCCAAGCTCCCCCTCTGCCAGCTCCCCACTTGGCAGCTGGTGCTGGAGGGGGGCTCACAAAGTAGAGGAGAGGGTAGCAGCCTCCTCGGGACTGGAATTCGAGCAGCTGGACCCAGGGTCAGATGGGAGTGGGTATGTTCCACCTCCACCCTGCCCTGGGGACTCATGTCTTCTCACACTCAGAGCCCTGTTCTCTGCACTGCTACCCTCTTCCGGACCCCACCCTGGCCCCCCAACACCTGGCAGGCAACAGGCTGGGGGGATGGGTGGCAGGGATGCCCGCGGTGGCACTGGAGCTTGCAGGGGGCTGTGAGCGCCTCCTGGGGGGCCTCCCGGGCTCCCGGGACACCCCCTCCCACCTATGGCTTTGGTGAGGAGCCCGGAGAGGAGCAGAGAAGGGAGGGGCAGGAGAGGACGCAGCGGGAGGGCAGGGAGGCTCTGCGGCTCAGTCTGCGGTAAAAGTTTTTTATCCTTTTTTCCCCTTTTCTTATGTAAAAAGTGCACGAAAGCTCAGCAGCCTCTTTACAATGGTCAGCAGTGTTTCCTGGGGGAGGGGGCAGGGGAACCCCAGGCCTGGCACCCCAGCTTGCAACTGAAGGTGGCCTCATATTGCTTAGAAACGTGGGTTTCATTTTAAATACCAGACAGTAAAAATAGAGCTCCGAGGACCGCCCGCACTGTTGCCAAATCATTGCCAGAATGAACAGCTTAAATAAATAAAAAATTGAAATATTTACTTCTCGATAAAAATCGCAGTAAAACCATTTACCTTTCTTTGCATTATATATAATATATATTTATAGCGGGCCCAGCCGAGGGCAGCCAAAGGCTCGGGGCGCCGCGTCCCCGCGGAGAGGCCGCTCCGGCCGCGGTCAGGACACCTCGATGGCCTCCACGCTGCCCGAGAAGCTGGCCTGCTTGCCCAGCGCGGCCAGCTCCTCGCCGCGCGCGCGCCCCTCCACCATGCCCTCCTCGAACTCCATTTGGCAGCTCCGGCGCTTAAACTGCGTCTCGGGAGCCGGCTCGTCGGGCCAGCCGGTCCTAGCGTCCCGGGCCTCGGGCCTCGCCGCCTCCCGCCGCCGCAGGTCGCCGCCACCTGCGCCCGGCCCCCCGGCCCGGCCGAAGGGTGAGAACCGCGCGCCGCCCGCGCCCTGCGCCCCCTCGGGGCTGCAGCACCAAGGCCCGTCGGGGGAGGGCGTGCCCGGGGAGTCCAGCGGCGGCGCCCAGCCCCCGGGGCCGGCCGGCTGGCCAGGGCCGGGCAGCCCGGGTGCCGACAGGGCCGAGAGGCCGTGCCGCGGAGTCTGCCGGGTGGCGTCGCTGAAGTTCAGGCCGAGGCCGTGCGCCGGGGAGCGCGCCGGGGAGCCGGCTGGGGGCCGGGGCCGCCGGCGTGGCCGGGGGCGAGGCTCAGGCGCCACGTCCGGGCTGTCGGGGCTTGGGGAGGGCAGGCCCAACGTGCCCCCGGACGGGCTGTCCAGTTTGCAGAGCTTGGGAGCCTCCCCGGGGTCCGGGGGCCCGGGGTCGTCAGGCCGCCGGCTCGGGGTGTAGGCCGACTTTATGTCCAGCGAGAAGGAGCGCTTGAGGCGATTGGTGTCCTGGAGGCGGTCGGAGGAGAGGTGCAGGCCGCGGAGGCCCTGCTGCAGCGCGCTGGTGGCCGGGGCGGGGCCGGGGGCCTCCGCACCCCCCGTCTGTGCAGCCTCCCTGGAGGCGGCGTTCGCGGCACTCTCTGAGGTAGGTGGTGGTGGCGGCGGCGGTGGCAGTGGGGCGGCAGGGCCTGGCAGGGGCTCCGGGGTCCCGGGGTGGGACGCCCCGTCGCCTTGCAGGGCGGCCAGCAGCTTCAGGCTGCGCTCGTACTCCAGCAGCTGGCCCAGGAAATTGAAGTTGGGCGAGATGGACGGGCGCCGGTCCTTCACGAACCTGGGGGAGAGCCGCGGGATGCGGGCAGGGCTCCGGCCGGCCAGGGCTCCGGCCGGCCGGGCAGCTCCCCGGGCTCGCTCCCCAGCCCCGGCCCAGAACGGTGGCTCCGCGGGCGAGCACGTGGAGAGGGCGGGGCGAGCGGGTGGAGGGGGCGGGGCTACCTGTAGGCGTCGTCTGAGGACATCCCCATGGTCTTCATGATGTAGGCGATGGCGATGGTGGCAGAGCGGGAGATGCCGGCCAGACAGTGGACGATGACTTGGCAGCTGGACAGCTTGGCTTTATCTGGGGGCAGGGGTCCGCGTGAGGGCTGGGGCCGCACAGCGCCTCCCTTCCCCCAGGACTCTCCCGCCCTCTCCCGGCCCCGCCCCCCAGCCCTCCCCGGGCCTGGGCGAGAGGGCGCGGCCACCTCACCGATGAACTCGATGGACTTGTCCAGCCAGGGCAGCAGCTTTTCACAGTAGTTGTCATTGATGGGAATGCGCAGGAAACGGCTCTCGCAGATGAAGTCGGGCTTGGGGCAGGAGTTGCTGGCGTTGAGGACGTAGCTTATTCCGTTTTGGGTCATCAGATCCTGGGAGGGTAGGGAACCGGGTTGGAAGCCGGGCTGAAAACTGGGATGCCCTGAAGGCGTGGCCCAGCTCCTGGGGTCTTGGAATCTGGTTCCAGGAGCCGCCGCCCCAATGCAGAGCCTGCAAGCCCTTCGCAAGGTGGAGGGCTGGGGGGCCGCTCCTGCAAGGCCCGCCCACAGCCTGCTTCCCGCTCCCAGGAATTTTAAGGCTGCGCTGCCTGGGCGGTGGCTCTACCCTCTTTCCGCATCACCATTTTTAAAACACGGGGTTCTTTCAGGGCTGGCCAGGGGCCCAGTGACATCAGCAGTCTGGCATGTAGGCTGCAGAGCCAAAGAGGCAGGGAGCCGCCTCTCTGCCCAGCCCAGCCAGGCCCTGCCCCCACTCTGCCCTGGTCCTGCCGGGACCTCTGGGGTCCTGTGAAGCCACAGGCAGGCTCACACCCGGGCGTATCTGCCCCCACATCGAGGGTCAGCTCCCCCACCCCCGCACCCCCCCAGACCNCAGAGCTTGGGAGCCTCCCCGGGGTCCGGGGGCCCGGGGTCGTCAGGCCGCCGGCTCGGGGTGTAGGCCGACTTTATGTCCAGCGAGAAGGAGCGCTTGAGGCGATTGGTGTCCTGGAGGCGGTCGGAGGAGAGGTGCAGGCCGCGGAGGCCCTGCTGCAGCGCGCTGGTGGCCGGGGCGGGGCCGGGGGCCTCCGCACCCCCCGTCTGTGCAGCCTCCCTGGAGGCGGCGTTCGCGGCACTCTCTGAGGTAGGTGGTGGTGGCGGCGGCGGTGGCAGTGGGGCGGCAGGGCCTGGCAGGGGCTCCGGGGTCCCGGGGTGGGACGCCCCGTCGCCTTGCAGGGCGGCCAGCAGCTTCAGGCTGCGCTCGTACTCCAGCAGCTGGCCCAGGAAATTGAAGTTGGGCGAGATGGACGGGCGCCGGTCCTTCACGAACCTGGGGGAGAGCCGCGGGATGCGGGCAGGGCTCCGGCCGGCCAGGGCTCCGGCCGGCCGGGCAGCTCCCCGGGCTCGCTCCCCAGCCCCGGCCCAGAACGGTGGCTCCGCGGGCGAGCACGTGGAGAGGGCGGGGCGAGCGGGTGGAGGGGGCGGGGCTACCTGTAGGCGTCGTCTGAGGACATCCCCATGGTCTTCATGATGTAGGCGATGGCGATGGTGGCAGAGCGGGAGATGCCGGCCAGACAGTGGACGATGACTTGGCAGCTGGACAGCTTGGCTTTATCTGGGGGCAGGGGTCCGCGTGAGGGCTGGGGCCGCACAGCGCTTCCCTTCCCCCAGGACTCTCCCGCCCTCTCCCGGCCCCGCCCCCCAGCCCTCCCCGGGCCTGGGCGAGAGGGCGCGGCCACCTCACCGATGAACTCGATGGACTTGTCCAGCCAGGGCAGCAGCTTTTCACAGTAGTTGTCATTGATGGGAATGCGCAGGAAACGGCTCTCGCAGATGAAGTCGGGCTTGGGGCAGGAGTTGCTGGCGTTGAGGACGTAGCTTATTCCGTTTTGGGTCATCAGATCCTGGGAGGGTAGGGAACCGGGTTGGAAGCCGGGCTGAAAACTGGGATGCCCTGAAGGCGTGGCCCAGCTCCTGGGGTCTTGGAATCTGGTTCCAGGAGCCGCCGCCCCAATGCAGAGCCTGCAAGCCCTTCGCAAGGTGGAGGGCTGGGGGGCCGCTCCTGCAAGGCCCGCCCACAGCCTGCTTCCCGCTCCCAGGAATTTTAAGGCTGCGCTGCCTGGGCGGTGGCTCTACCCTCTTTCCGCATCACCATTTTTAAAACACGGGGTTCTTTCAGGGCTGGCCAGGGGCCCAGTGACATCAGCAGTCTGGCATGTAGGCTGCAGAGCCAAAGAGGCAGGGAGCCGCCTCTCTGCCCAGCCCAGCCAGGCCCTGCCCCCACTCTGCCCTGGTCCTGCCGGGACCTCTGGGGTCCTGTGAAGCCACAGGCAGGCTCACACCCGGGCGTATCTGCCCCCACATCGAGGGTCAGCTCCCCCACCCCCGCACCCCCCCAGACCAGCCCAGGAGTGGCTCCGGCTGGGCACGCACCTTGTTCAGGACATCCTTCTGAGAGCCCAGGTAGAGGTGAGGCAGGATGCGGGTCAAGCCCACGCTGGGCACAGGGAGGCAGGGCTGGGAGAGGCTCATGGGAAGCAGGGCAGCAGGCTTGCCCTCACAGAGGCCTGGGAAGCAGGAGGAGAAGGTGGCAAATCCCCCTGTGGGTGGATGGATGAGACGCATGTCAGGGGGTAGGCTGGCTGGGGAAGGAGAGCGGCCACCCAGCCTCCCCCTGCAAGACCCCCAGCCCAGTCTGCTGGCAAGCCCCCGGCTGGAGCACCTGGTCTCCATGCTGGTTCTGGAGGGCTCCAGGCTGTCAGGCTCCCATCACCCGCCCCTAAGCCCACATCCCTCCTCACGCCAATCAGGGGCTGGCCTCCCTCAGGACGCCGCTGTGATGCCCATAAAAGTGGAGGCCGCACAAATGACCAGCCAGCACGCAGCACGTGCAGCACCCAGGCGCGAGCGTGTTCAGAGGCCACAGGGGTCTTCACACTGTGGCGTGGGGCCAGGCTGGGCCTGCCTGCCTCTCCCCCAGGGCTGATGCAATCCCTCCAGTTGGCCGGGAGCCCCGGGCCAGGCTTGGATGCCAGGACAGAGAGGCAAGGACTTCTGAGGGCCACTCCCCCCCTGACCCGGGCATGACATCACTCTCTGGAGCTGGCACAGCACACAGGGGCATGTGAGCTCGGGTTACGGCTCCATTCCTTCCAGCAGGGGACGACGGAGGAGCAGAGGCTGGGCTGAGAAAGGAGCGCTGGGGACCGGGGCACACGGGCCACACACTCTACACGTGGCGGGCGTGTGTCCTGCCTCCTTGCCCACGTGTGTGCACTGGACTGCACGTGGGCAGAAGGAGCCCCTCCGCTGGTCAGGAAGGGGCTGCGGGGGATCCAGGGGCACCCATCTGACTCAGCGAGCGACCTCGGGCTTGCCTCGGGCTTTGGTGTCCTGGTCCTGCCTGCCCCAGACACTGTGCTGAGGTCCATGGAAGTGGACAAGCAAACAGCCAGCCCACGGCCGACCGTGTCCCCAGGAGGCGGCAGAGGGGTGAAGCAGGGGCCCACAGATGCAGCTGGGGCCAGACCTGGCTGATTCCTGAGGACAGAGATGCCTCGACCTCGCTCCTCACCCCTGACCCAGCTTAGCAAAACCAGAGTGCCTGCCTCGTGCACTCCCGGGGCCCCTAACCAAGGCTGGACTTTGGGGGACCACGACCTCCAGGCTAGGGGCATGGAGCTATCAGCCTTGGAGGGGAGCCTTGCTGGCTGGACAGGGAGAAGCAGGTGACCGTAACACCAGCACTGCTGCTCAGGTCCCCTGAGGGGAGGCTGGCTGGGCCCCAGCTCACTGTGCAGAGCCAGGGGCCCCTGGCTGCCGGGACTGGGGGCCAGTCCCCGCGGGGTAGGGGCAGGGCCTGCACCATCTCTCTGAAGACCCTTCTCTGCCAGTCCCTTTCCTCTGCTCTCTCAGCAGCAAAGACAGGCAAGTGTGTGGGGTGGAGAATTCCACCACGAACCCCCTCTTCCCAAGGAGAGCCTCTAGGAGGGGCAGAGATCTGCCAGCCTTTGCTGCAATTTCTGGAACCCCCAAGAACACCCTCAAGGCAGAGTCAGGCAGCTTGGAGTGCTCCCTATAGACTCCAGTCCTCCCATGATTTCGGGACACCCCAGGGCCTGGGAATGAATGGCATGGGAGGGGCAGCGTCTGTGCCAGCAGCCCTGGACTGTCTGTCCCCCACTCCCCCGGGCGCAGCCCTCTCAGGGCCTGGGGAAGGTGTCTAGATCTCCTGAGGCTCTCCAGGGCACCCTCCTTCGGTAGGGTAACTGCATCCCCCCCCCCCCCCCCCCCCCCCCCCCCCCCCCCC
>SJYW01010558.1:404427-416540 GCA_006410735.1 Raphicerus campestris | reverse complement strand
TGCAGATTAGAGGCGGCGGCCGTGGGGGGCGGGGGCCGGGCTCCGCGCCGTCGCCGGGCGCCCTCTGCCCTCCCCTTTTCCCCGGGCCCCGGCTCTTAAAGGGGCCGCGGGGCCTCCGATCCCGCGCCTGGAGCCCCTCCTCCAGGAAGCCTTCCGGGCCCCAGTGCTCCGCCCCACTCGGAGACCCCCCCAGTCTCATCTTAACACCCGCGGAGGGTCCAGTCGTTCGGGTCCCGAGCGCGAGCGTCCTCCCTCCACCGGCCTGGCAGCAGCTGCCCCCCACCCCACCCCACCCCCGGCAGTCTTTGTTCGTGCGGGTGCCTGCCGCGGGCAGCGGCTTCTCTAGCCTGGGGTGGGCACGAGCGCACCCCCCGAGCCCGGCCCAGGCGGCGCTTTACCTTAGGCATCCGCGCGTCCCCTCTCCACGAGCCCTGGCGGTGGGAGCCTGGGTCTGCATTTTACGGGGTGGGGGGTGGTGTGGGAAGCTCACAGGCGAGAAGGTTTGCCTGTGGTCACACATCTGAACTCTGGTGGGACGTGGCGGCCCCCTGGGAAGCACTGTACCCCCAGCCCCACCTCCAGCTTTTGTCACTTCCAATTAGAAGTCCACCTTAAGCGGCGCTCTCGGGACCCGCCCTCGCAGGGTGCCCCCAGCCCGGTAAAGACAGTTGAGGGTCCGCCCCAGCCGACCGCTGTTGGAACACAAGTCCTCGGCCGCTTGGACGCTGGTTGTCCAGAGCGGTAGCAAACATAGGTAATTACACCTCGGGCGGTGTCTGGCGGAAACACCCCGGAGCGGGGAGGGGAGCGTCCGGGAGGCCACCCCAGGATGGACAGACAGCGACTGGAGGCCGCGGAGGCGCCAGGACCGCCGCAGGCTGCGAAGACCCCGTCCTTCCGCCGGCTTGGGGCAGCCGGGGGCGGGGGCGGGGCCTGTTTCGGGCATCTCTGGTGTGCCCGATGTGTCCCGAGCACTTGTGCCAGGCCCTGGGGGCCTCGCTCTGAGGAAGAGGAGAAAGACTTCTGCCTAGGGGGCCAAGGAGCCTTGGGAGCTTTTGAAGGTGATAATTTTGGGGGGATGTTGTCACCAGACGACCCAAACATTCCTTAACCCCCGTCCCCAGGGCTGCCCAGTGGAGAGTGAGGGCGGGGCCTCCTCTAGCCTGTGGGGCCATCTCAGGGCTCTGAGAGGCTTTGGCCCCCCCGGAGAGCGCAGCTCCTTCGCCTGGAGAGGGGGATCTGAGAGGCGCCCTCAGCCGCAGCTGTTTGAACGAAGGGTCACAAAAATCCTTGCAGGAGACTGCTTTCTATACTCTCAGGGGACAGGCGGGCACTCCGGACCCTAGAGCTGTGAGTGCCTCTGGGGAAGGTCCTGGTGGCCAGGGCCTCGGCTGGGCTCTGTCTTTCCCACTCTCAATCCTGCTGACCTCTGGCCTCAGAGCTTCGTCCACAGTAGGTGCTTAGTAAGTGCTTGGGGCCTCTCCCTTGCTAGCCTGAGCACTCAGGTGTGAGTATCTGGGTGTGTGTGTGTGTGTGGAGTGTGTGTTCTTGGCTCCGAGCCATCACTGAGGATCACAAACTTCGCGGGGTGTGGGTGGGGTGGGGCTGTCCCGGAGGGAAACACTGGCTAACTCCAGGGCTGTTTGGGGCTGGGGCTGGGTTGAGGTCCTTCCTCTTTCCCTGCCCGAAGTGGAACCGAAGGAGTAAGGTGCTGCTGACGAGAGAAGCCCTGGCTGCAGGTGGACCCTGAACTCAGCGAGGTGCCCAGCCCAGTTGCACTGCCAGGTCAGGTCCGGAAGGAGTGTAGGGTATGGCAGGGAGCTTGTTGCATTTGGGCTCATTCCATGTCTGAAAAGTGGGGGAGGCTTGCTCCTGGGAGAGGGTGGGAAGGTTCAGGCTGAGCCCCCCAGCTGGCCGGGTCTCCTGAGCCCATATCAGGGGCCCTTGGGGAGGCATGGACAGAACCCAAAGGGGCCTGGGACCCTCAGGAGTGGGGGACAGGAGAACTGTCAGCGGGGCTGGGAGACTCCTCACTCTCTCGCTCCCTAGGCCAGATCCAGGATGAGCCCAGTAGAGAGGGCAAGGGAGGACCGTCCAAGTGGCTCCTCTTCTGCCCAGCCCAGGCGTGGTCAGCGCCTGCGTGTGGCCAAGGGCAGCTCCTGGCTCTGTCCTCGATCAGGCGGCAGTAAACTGAGGGGAGGGGTGGCGTCCTTGTGCCCCCTCTGGGAGGGAGGCGGTGGTGCGCAGTTTCCCTGAGTGTGTCTGGCTGCGGGAGCGTGTTTGGGCCAGGGTTATTTTATTTTTTGGCCTCACCTGGCTACTTGAGGGATGTTAGTTGCCACCACTAGGGACTGAACCCACGGCCTGGGCAGTGAGGGCAATAGTCTTAATCGCTGGACCGCGGGGGAATTTCCAGTTCAGGATTATTTTATCATCCAAGGAGTCATTTCTTGTGTAAAACCTGGGGTTCTGCAAGGATGGTGCATTTGAGTAGGGCGGCACCCACTCTGAGGAGGACAGCGACCTCCAAGGTCACCAGGATGCTTGGCAGCATTCTTGGGTCTCTGCAATTGGGGGCGAGACCACCCTCCCCTCAAGCACCACCCGCGGAGGGACAGAGGTCTAGGTGCGTTGCCTGGTTGGGTGGCCCTTGCCGCTCACGCCCCCAGACCCTGCAGGCTCAGGGAGGAGCGGCCAGCATCTCGGCGGGCGCGCAGCTTCGGAGGGGCCGGAGCGGCTTGGGAAGCTGGCTGCGGGCTGAAGGGACGCCTCGCGTGGGTTACAGCTCCCCAGCTGGCCCTCGGGATGGGGCGGCAGTGCCAGGCGGTCAATGTCCAAGTCGGGCAGGGCAGGTGATCGCGGCCATGCCAGCCCGCACGTGCAGATGCCGCCTCGGGTCCCCAGGGTGGAGCAGAGCCCTGCGAGGGCCCCGGGAGGCGCCGTGGCCCCTAGGGGGCGGGTCGAGCCGGTCCGGCCGGCGCGCTCACAGCCCCCCGCCCTCGAGGGACCCGCGCCCGCGGCGGGCAGGTGCGAGCGCGGTCGGTGCGGCCTGTGCGCTCCCCCTTCCGGCCGCCCTGAAAAGCAGCCTTCGGCGCCGAAGGAAACGGAGCTCACCGTCAGTGTTCCACCTGATGACCCATAGTAAACCTATCCCTGCGTTACGTTTCCCGCAACCTTTTAGAGTCGAGGTAGGGTCAGTACGACGCCCAGCTCAGGTGTTCCGACAGCGGCTTTCGGCAGCTGCGCTGGCGCCCGGAGCTCGCCCTAAATCCCCGGGGCGACCCTCCCCAGTCTCCCTTCACTTTCTGGCCCACCCCGTCAGCGCTGCTGTTCTTGACTTTCGTACACGCGCGAGCAAGCAGTGTGCGTTCTTTTGTGTCTTTTTTTTTACGCAACCAAGTGCTTTTGAGGCTCGTCGCATCCGGCTCCCGCAGCCTGGTGGTAACTGCAGTTTTCTGTTGTGGGTGTGCGCGGATGCGTCAAGCAACTNACTGCGTCAGAGCAGAGATGTGTATAAGAGACAGGTCCAGTGCGGGACTCTGCTTTCTAGGCGTAAACACAGAAAGAGCCGTGTAAAAGGCTTTCAGCCACTTCCCAGGAGGGGTATCCATGATAATACGTGTTACTGGAAAAAAATCAAGTTGCTTACAAAGTAATGTGAATGGTGTGGTTCTAGTTGGTCTATGCAGAGGGTGGTTAGAGTGTGTGTGTGGGTGCCTAGTTGCTAAGCCGGGTCCCTCTCTCTGTGACCCCCTGGACTGTAGCCCTCCAGTCTCCTCTGTTGGTGGGACTTTTCAGGCAAGAATAACTGGCTGCCATTTCCTCTTCCAGGGATCTTCCTGACGCAAGGATCGAACCCCTGTTCTCCTGCATCTCCTGCGCTGGCAGGCAGATTCTCCACCACTGGGCCACCCGGGGAGCCCATAAGGTAAAATGCGGCCATCAACAGCATTTGAGCTGAGAGCTTGCGTGTGCTTTTCTGTGACTGTCCACGGGGTATTTTCCTGTTTCAGAGTGGACGCACCAGCAAATCACATCACCGGAGAGGGTCCTAGGGAACGACTTGTTGGCAACTTTTCTTTCTGCTGTTGAGGATGTGGAAAAGTGCCCGTCACTGAGACCAGCGTCGGATGTCACCTCGATCGTGAGCAGAGAGAGCAGCTCAGGGGCAAGGTCAGCTCTCTGCATTGTGCTTTCTTCTTTTTGACCATCAGCATGTGGGGTCTGTTTCCTGAGCAAGGGTTGGATCCGTACCCGCCCCCTATTGTAAATTAATTTTAAATACTCATTAAAAAGAAAAGAAAATGGGCCCATAAAGCCCACCCTGTCCTGATGGCTGTCTGTCCATGGTTCCAAAGTCGGCCAGGGGCCTTTAGGACAGAGGATAGGGGATCCACTGGGATTTGTTTCCCACTAGCCCCAATTTGCAAGAACCCCGTCCCCTTCATTGGAAGTGTTGTCTTAGCCAGTGGACCTCCAGGGAAGCCACTGCATTGAACCACTTCAGCTTCAAGAGAAATGAGATTTTTTCCTCTTTTTTTTTTTTTGGTGGATGGGGAGAGTTTTGTCATAAACCAGAACCTTCCTGTCTCCTGCTGGCCTTGGGAAGCATCACTGCTCTAGTCTGAGGGGGAGGAGGGCTGCCGACCACATCTGTGTCCCCAAGTGCCCACAGGTCCTCCGTGTGGCATCTGGGCTCCTCAGCGTGATGCCCACCCTGCCAGCCTTCCCTCCCATTTCCACAGCGCCATCTCAGCGCCCAGCATCACCTGCAGGCTGATGGCGCTCCTTCTCTCTGCTTCTCTTGACTGGACAGTCAAGATCTCGAGAGCAGGCCCTTTACACTGCTTGCTGCTGTTTCCTGAGTCAGAACAGGGCCTGGCACCCAGCAGGCGCTGCGTAAGTGCGTGTGGAGCCAGTGAGGGCTGGCAGCCCCTGAGAACCAGCGGTGTTTCTCTTCTGAGAGGCCACGAGTTCCGGTGTCTAGAGTGCCTTCCTTTAGTGATTATTTAGAAGCTCTGTATCAGTTCTTTCATAATTTATGTGTTATTTTGAACCATATCTTTGAATCAACAAGATGTGAAATGAAAAGACATTTGCTCCTTGGAAGAAAAGCCATGAAAACCCTAGACAGCATATTAAAAAGCAGAGACATTATTTTGCCAACAAAGGTCCATATAGTCAAGGCTATGGTTTTTCCAGCAGTCATGTATGGATGTGAGAGCTGGACCATAAAGAAGGCTGAGCACTGAAGAATTGATTCTTTCAAACTGTGGTGTTGGAGGAGACTCCTAAGAGTCCCTTGGACTGCAAGGAGCTCACACCAGTCCATCCTAAAGGAAATCAACCTTGAATATTCATGGGAAGGACTGATGCTGAAGTTGAAGCTCCAATACTCTGGCCAGCTGGTATGAGGAGCCGACTCATTGGAAAACACCCTAATGCTGGGAAAGATTGGGAGCAGGAAGAGAAGGGGACGACAGAGGATGAGAAGATGGGTGGGTGGCGTCTCTGACTCAGTGGGTGTGAGTTTGAGCAGGCTCTGGGAGATCGTGAAGGACAGGGAACCCTGGCATTCATGGGGTCACAAAGACTCGGACACATCTTAGTGGCTGAGCAACAACAAAATGTAGTTTAAAAGGCTCAGAGATGAGCGCAGAGTCTCATAAGAGGGGGGTCCTGACTGCGTCAGAGCAGAGCAGGGCACTAGCCAAGCAATGAAGGAGAAGCGCTACTAAGGCCCCGAGGGCGCAGAGGCTGAGGGGAGGCCACGTCGCTCCTGACACCAGAGCCGTCCTTTCAGGTGGCAAGGATGCCCAGGTGTCCGTGCCCTCTGCCTGTGCCCACCTGGGGATGGGAAGCTTACATCACCGGGCCACACTCACTGTCATTGCAACACCGCCCGAGTTCTCGCTTTTGTAAATAACAATCTGACTTGTAGCCTTATCACGTGTTTCTGGGGAATAACTAGGAATTGTCCCTTAGGACACATTCTGAGAAAACGCATCTCTCAAAAAGGGAATTTTGAGTTCAACATCTGTAAACGTCACGCAGCTTCACCAGTTTTCCTCCCACTGGTGTTTCTATGGTGTTTCATCTACAGAGCAAGTAAAAAAGAACCACAGTGAGCCCCAGCTGGTGTTGGAGAGCGTGTCTATTTAGGGGTTCCTTGGGGTCTGGAACAGACCTTGGTGGGCAGAGGACAGAGAGCAGGTGCTGGAGAGCAGGGTCCCGGGAGGAGGGGAGATGGGCTGGGCGTCCTGGGCAATCCCAGGATGGGGGAGCATTAGCGACCTCCTGGGGTCCTGAACCCACACAGCTCAGATGCTACAGGTGGTGAAGGGAGGTGACGGGGAGGTGGGCAGGTCTCTGGCAGTAACAGCACTTGTTGGTCCTTGGAGCCAGTGAGGAAGGTGGGGGGTGTTTGTGGCTCAGACCCGGATAAGTGGCAGATACAAGAGTAGGGGTGAGAACGCCAAGTTGGGGAGGGAGCACGAGGTGGCCCTGCAGCGCCATCTGGATCCAGTCTCAGGTGGCGCCTTTCCTGATGAAGAAGCACGAGGCCCTGTGTTCTGAGGACACCGGGTGTCTCACGGGTCACAGCCCTGGGAGCTCAGATTGGAGTCACTTATGGGGGTTCAAGGTCACAGCTTCAGATCTTGCACTGGCAGCAAACAGGGACACAGCAGCTGGACTGGGAGCCCCCACAGGAGCCGCAGCCCCCGTTGCCACAGCTGGAGCAGGAGCAGGTTGGCACACAGCAGCACACGGGCTTGCAGCAGCAGACGGGCACACAGCAGCTGGAGCCGCAGCCCCTGCAGCCTCTGGAACAGCCAGAGCAGCCCCCACAGCTGGAGCCGCAGCCCCCACAGCTGGAGCCGCAGCCTCCGGAGCAGCCACAGCAGCCCATGGCTCTGGTGGGTTGAGGGTGGAGTAGGTCAGAGGAGCAGGTGGAGAGAGGGAAGGTGCTCAGGTGTGGGGCCTGCGGGGCCGGGAGCCTCTGTATACCTGCCAGGACAGGTGGATCATACGCTGACTTCCTATAAATACTTCCTGTTTGTGCTGTTTCTCCAGGGCACACGGGTGAGCATGTGTGTGTGTGTGTGTGTGCGCGTGCACACACGCTGCTTGTCCCAGAGTGTGTGTGCGTGCGTGCACACTCGCTGCTTGTCCCAGTGTGTGTGTGTGTGCGCGCGCGCGCACGCTGCTCGTCCCAGTGTGTGTGTGTGTGTGTGCACGCACACTGCCTGTCCCTGGCCCCTCTGGCTCTGCCCGCCACCTCTTTGCCCGTACTTCCTATAAATACTTCCTGTTTGTGCTGTTTCTCCAGGGCACACGAGTGAGCGTGTGTGTGTGTGCGCGCACACTGCCTGTCCCAGGCCTCTCTGGCTCTGCCCGCCACCTCCTTGCCCGTACTTCCTATAAATACTTCCTGTTTGTGCTCTTTCTCCAGGGCACACGAGTGAGCGTGTGTGTGTGTGCACGCACACTGCCTGTCCCTGGCCCCTCTGGCTCTNTGTATACCTGCCAGGACAGGTGGATCATACGCTGACTTCCTATAAATACTTCCTGTTTGTGCTGTTTCTCCAGGGCACACGGGTGAGCATGTGTGTGTGTGTGTGTGTGTGTGTGCGTGCGTGCACACTCGCTGCTTGTCCCAGTGTGTGTGTGTGTGTGTGTGCACGCACACTGCCTGTCCCTGGCCTCTCTGGCTCTGCCCGCCACCTCCTTGCCCATACTTCCTATAAATACTTCCTGTTTGTGCTGTTCCTCCAGGGCACGCGAGTGAGCGTGTGTGTGTGCGCACTGCCTGTCCCTGGCCCCTCTGGCTCTGCCGCCGCCTCCGTGCCCGTGCTTCTAAATTTGATCTCTTGCCATTTTGTTTTGCAGTTACTAGTGGAAAGGACTTTCCAGAATTCAAAGCTTTTCTGGAATTTTCTAGAAGGCAATATCTGCCATTCATCAGTGTGATGCTCTCTCTGTGGGGCCCCAAACAAAGCACAGACCCCCACTGCCCTGCAGCTGCCTTTGTGCTCCTGCTGTCCCAAGAAGGCGTTAGTTACAAAGCCAAGCTTGCGCCCGCTTGCCCAGCACACAGCAGAGCCAGCCTGCTGACAGTCTGCCAGAAGAAGCGTGGTGTCTACAGCAGGCCCCAGGCGAGGAGAACGGCAGCTCCAGTTCAGAAGACCTGAACTCCCCCATGGCTTTCAGAGAAGGGGCTTTTTTTTCTTTTTTTCAAATCACATATATTTATTTATAGCCATGGCTTGCAGGATTTTAGTTCTCCAACCAGGGATTGAACCCTCGCCCTCAGCAGTGAGAGCACGGAGTCCTCACCACTGGACTGTCGGAATTTCCAGGGAGAAAGAGCTTTAAAGACAGCGTGAGGGAGAAGGTCCCAGGGTGGGCGACGAGCTCGTGCAGTTCTCAGAAAGGCAGTCGGGTGAAGTAACAGGGCGATGTTTCAGGAATCTTGGCATCACCCTATGGCTCCAGCTGCGCTTGTGGCCAGCCTGCAGTTAACTTCTTCCACCTGCTGGGGGTTTCAGCATCTGCAAAGCAGCTCCAGGATGTGGCTCATGATATTATCTACGGCTAAGGAGGNATCTTGGCATCACCCTATGGCTCCAGCTGCGCTTGTGGCCAGCCTGCAGTTAACTTCTTCCACCTGCTGGGGGTTTCAGCATCTGCAAAGCAGCTCCAGGATGTGGCTCATGATATTATCTACAGCCAAGGAGGAGGGAAGTAGTTTATGGCTGAGCGATTGCTACCGCGTCTTGCTTGACTGCTTGCCTTTGTTTCTGCCTTTTTCGCTTCTGATTTGCCCTTTGGAAGGCAGGGAAGACCTCAGAGGCTAGAACTTTCCTGCACACAAGAGGCGCGGAGCATGGATGGGAGGTCTGACCCTGGGAGTGGTGGTTATTGATTATTTTGGATCCTCTACACGTATGATCATGTCATCTGTGAGCCAGGACAGCTTCATTTCTTCCGTCCCAGTCTGTGTGTCTTATTTCCTCTCCGAGCCTTGGTGCGCGAGCTAGGGCCTCCGGCGCGGTGCTGGGGAGCGGTGGTGGGAAAGGCGTGCCTCCCCCCTTCTTGCTGATCTTAGTGGCAAAGCTTGGAGCTTCTTGCCATTGGGTGTGATGCCACCTGTAGGGTTTTTGCAAGTGTTCTATTGAGGCTTCCCTGGTGGCTCAGCTGGTAAAGAATCCACCTGCGATGGGGGAGACCTGGGTTCGATCCCTGGGTTGGGGAGGTCCCCTGGAGAAGGAAAAGGCTGCCCACGCCAGTGTTCTGGCCGGGAGAATTCCATGGACTGTATAGTCCACGGGGTCACAAAGAGTCGGACACGACTGAGCCACTTTCACTTTCGCTTTCACTTTATCAATTTGGGGAAGTTTCTTTCTATTTCTAATTTCCTGAGAGCAAATCACTGGCAATCACCGTCAGAGTGAAGTTTGTATAGGTCACGTAAATGCCCGTCTTAGACACGCAGCTTGCAAACATTCTTGTTTCCAGTCTGTGTTGTCTTTTCGCTTTCATAGCGATGGTCTTTGAAGCACGAATGTTTTTGATTTCGATGGAGTCCAATTTACGCATTCTTTCCCCGTCGCTTTGCTTTCTGTGTCATATCTAAGAATCCTTCGCCAAACCCACGGTCGTGAAGACTTACGCCTGTGATTTCTTTTAAGGGTTCCATAGTCTTGGCACTTAATTTGGGTCTGTCTGCTGATTGCCGCCTCGGGTCCCAGCTGTGGCGCGGGGGCTGCGCTCCATGTCCCTGGCGTGGGGCTCGTGGTTGCAGGGGTGAAGCTTCTGCGCCTTTCATCGCAAGGTGGATTCTTAACCACTGGACGACCAGGGGAGCCCCTCTCGGGTCCAGTTCTGGTTAATTCTTCTGTATGGTGTGGAGTAAGGCCACGTGGGTCTCCAGCTGCCCCAGCGCCACGGTTGAACGACACTTTCCCCCTGTTACACGGATCCCTCCCCACAGGGCGGGACTGCTTGGCTGATGGTGGTCACCAGTGAATGGTTCCGGGTGGTGGTCAGCAGCCTTGCACTGGGACACACCAGTCCTGTCTGCGGAGCCCCCGGACGCCCCCTGGCCTTTGGTGGCGGGCTGTGCAGTCTTTGTGTCTCCTGCCAGCGCTCTTGGCCTGGGCCTCTCTGGTGCCCCGCAAGGGTTTTCCTAACTCTGAGCTTGTGGGAGACAAGAGTGTCTCTCACAAAAGGTTTCAGGCTCTGTCCCAACTCCTCCTGGTGTTGACAACGCCAGCAGTCCTGGGCGTGCGGCATAGTTGCAGAACTAAACGCAGGGGCAAGCTCTTTGCTGAGGCCTGTGGTCCTGTATCTGGCAAAATGAGGCAAGCGATTTCCCCCTGACGTCCAAGGCTGGACTTGATACGATCTGCTCTTTAAAAATTTCATCTTTAATTGGAGGATCACGCTTTACCTGCTGTGTTGGGTTCTGCCATATCACGTGATCAGCCACAGTTATGCTTGCGTCCCCTCCCTCTCGGCCTTCCCTCCCACCAAACCCTACCCCGTCCTTCGCGGTCGCTGCAGAGCGCTGAGCCGGGCTCCCGGCGCCGTCAGCAGCTTCCCAGTAGCTCCTGTCTCACGTATGTAGCGTGCGTGTTTCAACGCTGTCCTCTCAGTTCACCACCCTCTCCTTCCCCCACTGTAAACACAAGTCAGCTCTTTATGCCCGCGCCTCTGTTCCTGCCCTGCCGGGAGAGTCCCTCACCAGCACCGTTTGTCTAGATCCATGTATATCTGTCAATAGACACTGTTTCTCTTTCTCTTTCTGACTCACTTCACTGCCGGGGTCCAGCCCCGGTGGATCCAGGGTGATTTGAAGGGGAGACGGAGTAGGCGTCCTAGGAATAAACTTACTTAATTATAGATATATAGAGAGATTAGAAACGAATAGTGTAGTAGGAAAATTAGTAGAGAAAAAGAGGCTGAATCACTTGGTTTATGTGGAATACCAATCACCACCTATGTAGGCCACAGGCGTCTTTCCATTCTCCCGAAGGAGAGGAGGCACTGAGGCCTCCCCTGTCCGATCTTAGAAGCCCAGGCAAAGTTAGCAGGCTTGGTGCATACCCTCGTACCAGATGGGAATTCAGCCAGAGGGGGAAAGAACGACACGGGGGACTCAGTCTTTCCAGAAACTGATCCGATTTCTTTATTTTTCAGGTTTGTTTATATACCTTTTGATATACATAGGGATGAATACAGAGTCACGCGGAGGTCGGCAGACCTGACCCTTGTCACAATCAGGTGCTTCATATAAAATTATACAAAGGTCTTATGGGTTTTACATCATCTTCTGGCCACGAGGCCTGCTGACATTTTATGACCCTTTCTGATAATGGTCAGTTAGCTAGAAAACTTATTTTTTTCCAAGGGTGATTTTTTCTTAAACCAGGTGCCACCCTCCAAATAAAGTTGCATTCCTATAGGGTGAGGGTGTAGTGGGCTACAATCAAGAAAGGAATTTGCTTAGCCTAAGGTTTAACATGATTAATCTTAAAGGTTAATACTTATTTCTCCTATATGCTAGTTATATTCATTATAAGGGCAGGGAATATGGAGGTTTACAGCAAATATCAGCCCAACAAATAAAAGCCCTTTACCAATGTTCCCCTTAAGATCTATTTAGTCTTAAGATAGTGATAAAGTTACATTTTTACATAGCAAAGACACAGTGATTTATAACAAAGTACAGGGATATATAACAAAAGAAAAAATTCATTAACTCAAAAAGTCTAGTATTGCTAACATCAAAAACTACTCTATTTCCTTTTCTATATTCCAAATACATTGATTAATATATTCCCAGGTACCTAAGGATATGGAGGCCTGGTGGCAGTCATTGACTCAACAATGAGAAAAGCCCTATGCTAATTAAGACTCTCAAAATACTCCCAACTCTCTGTGTTGTTTATGGCTGAGAGGTTGTCACACAAGCTAGTCTGTCAGCAGAGAGGTTTGACCTGAGACACCCTTGCCACACCCAAGGCAGGGAATTAGCAGCAATTATTGGCACGACAAATGAAAAAACCCTTCACCAATATAATTTCTAATCAACCCCCTATACTATACTA
>SJYW01010558.1:369143-384053 GCA_006410735.1 Raphicerus campestris | reverse complement strand
CGGGCTTCTGGCGCTGACGAGGAGGCAGCTGGACGCGGGTGGCTCTCTGAGCAGCACCCCGCGTCTGCAGTATTTCAGCTTAGCCCTTGCCGGTCTCGGCTGTGGGACCTGAGGCCCCGGCGAAAACGCGCAGAGCAGCTGGCAGCGGCTGCCGGGGCGTGACTGGGTGCGCACTTGGGGGTCCCCGGCCGGGCCTCAGGAGCCTTCCAGGTTCACGATTGGCTGTGGTGGGCTCCGAGCTCTGAGTCCCCGCGGTTCAGAAGGCGTCTCTCTCCTCCTCTGATGTGCATGTGGACACACGCGCGCGCGCACACATACACACACACCTCTTTCTGAGCTTGAAGAGCAGACGTGAGTGTCCGCGCAGCAGCCTCGCTTCCTTCTCTGCAGAAGGGCTGGTGGGCTCCAGGATTCAGGCGCGTGGGTAGCGTGGGATTTCCCCTTCCGCTTTTTTTTTTAAGACTTGAAAATATAAATCCCTTTCAAGCAAATGCGAAACCACTTCCAGCAGCTGCAGCGCCAGCCCGCGAAGCTTATGCGGAACCACACCGAAGACCAGAGACGGGTCGCTTTCAGTTCTCCGGCGCCGCGACGCTCCTCTCTTCACCGCGCGGCTTCCCGCCCGGATCCAAATGGTCACTGTGTTTAGAACTCTTACCCTCAAGTTACGTGATTGCAGCCACGAAATTAAGACACTTACTCCTTGGAAGGAAAGTTATGACCAATCTAGATAGCATATTGAAAAGCAGAGACATTACTTTGCCAACAAAGGTCCGACTAGTCAAGGCTGTGGTTTTTCCTGTGGTCCTGTATGGATTTGAGAGTTGGACTATAAAGATAGCTGAGCACAGAAGAACTGATGCTTTTGAACTGTGGTGTTGGAGAAGACTCCTGAGAGTCCCCTGGACTGCAAGGAGATCCAACCAATCCTTTCTAAAGGAGATCAGCCCTGGGTGTTCTCTGGAAGGACTGATGCTGAAGCTGAAACTCCAGTACTTTGGCCACCTCATGCGAAGAGATGACTCATTGGAAAAGACCCTGATGCTGGGAGGGATTGAGGGCACGAGGAGAAGGGGACAACAGAGGATGAGATGGCTGGATGGCATCACTGACTCGATGGACGTGAGTTTGAGTGAACTCCGGGAGTTGGTCATGGACAGGGAGGCCTGGCGTGCTGCAATTCATGGGGTCGCAAAGAGCCGGACACGACTGAGCGACTGAACTGAACTGAAGTTGCTGAGGAATGGGGCTGGCCCCCAACCCCTCTGCAGCCAGCCTCAGACCTTCACATCTGTCCCTCCTCTGGCGTCCCTGTGGCCCTGGTGGCTGCTGGCCCCCGCACCCTCCCGAACCTGATCAGGGTTGCCCCCCTCCTCGCCACAGTCAAGCTGCCTCGGCAGGTGGGTGCCCGGTTCTCTCCTGAGCCCCAGTTTCTCGCACAGTGCGTGTTGTGGGCGCTGAGCACTCTGGGTTGCCCGGGACAGTGGGTTGCTGAATGCTCTGTTAGGATTCAGGAAATCCAAAGGAGACAGAGAGAAGAGGGATGCTGAAATGGTAAATTACCAGAAACAGTAAGAAAAAAATCACGATAAGACCAGGACATGTGCGGGGAAGGGATACGTTTATTGAAAGGAATTGCAAGGACTCTCAGATTCTGTAGCCCATGACAGAGAATTAAGCTGGTGAGTTCAGGGGAGACATCTGAGGGCTGTGGCCAAGGCTTTTCACAGGAAGCTGATGGGAGGTCAGGGGTCAGACCCTCTCAAGGGTGAGCTGGGTGTGCTCTTTCTACTATAAACACCCCAGCTCCCACATTCCCGAAAAAGCAGGCCAGGGCTGGGATTCAGGGCTTTGAGGTCAAGTATTGATCTCCATCCAGGGCATCTGATACATACTGGGGTGTGTGTTGAAGAATCAGATCTTGCACTGGCAGCAAATGGGGACACAGCAGCTGGACTGGGAGCAGCAGGGTTTGCAGCAGCTGGACTGGGAGCCCCCACAGGAGCTGCAGCCCCCTTTGCCACAGCTGGAGCAGCAGCAGGCTGGCACACAGCAGCTGGAGCCGCAGCCCCCGCAGCTGGAGCCGCAGCCTCTGGAACAGCCACAGCAGCCCATGGTTCTGGTGGGTTGAGGGTGGAGTAGGTCAGAGGAGCAGTTGGAGAGACAGAAGGTGCTCAGGTGTGGGGCCTCTGGGGCCAGGAGCCTCTATACATCTGCCAGGGTCAGGTGAGATGCTGGGCATATGGTCACTTCCTGGTTCCTGTTCATACCAGTTTCCAGCAGAAAAATTCTGAGTTTTTAAAACAGATTTAGTCATGAACACATTGTGGTGTTTATAAGAAACCCTCCTGCTGTGTCTTGCGTGTTCCCAGCACATGACTTCATCACCTGATGGGCTTGTGTTCCTTCTTTGCAAGAGTTAGAGGTTGAGCCTCAGGGCCATACGCGGCATCACCCTGGCACGACGCCTGACCACCTCTGTACTGTGAAGTCTTGACGGTGCTGATAGGGCTCACAAGAGGCGGCCTCAGGGCGTGGAGAGAGCGCCAGGCAGGAGGCCACTGCNGTGTGTTCCCAGCACATGACTTCATCACCTGATGGGCTTGTGTTCCTTCTTTGCAAGAGTCAGAGGTTGAGCCTCAGGGCCATACGGGGCATCACCCTGGCACGATGCCTGACCACCTCTGTACCGTGAAGTCTTGACGGTGCTGATAGGGCTCACAAGAGGCGGCCTCAGGGCGTGGAGAGAGCGCCAGGCAGGAGGCCACTGCAGGCGACGGTGGGGAACATCCTTCCAGTTCATCTCAGAGATTCAGAGCACGTGCCACCTGCAAGCCTAGCCACACGGTCTGAGGTCCCGCCTGAGTTGGAGTGTTTCAGTTTTCCATGGACTTGANGCAGGCGGCGGTGGGGAACATCCTTCCAGTTCATCTCAGAGATTCAGAGCACGTGCCACCTGCAAGCCTAGCCACACGGTCTGAGGTCCCGCCTGAGTTGGAGTGTTTCAGTTTTCCATGGACTTGAGCCCCAGGCCTGGCCCTGCTGACCACGCCTCAAGGGATCTCCTCTATCCAGCCAGCCAGCCAGCCACGGGTCAACCAACTGGGGATTGAAGATATTCCGGAAAAAGTCCAGAAGTTTCCAGAAAGCAAAACCTGAATTTGCCCTGCTGGCAACAGTGTACATAGCATTTACATTGCGTGTACAACTGTTTGTGTAGCGTTGACTTTGTGTGAGGCATCACAAGGCGTCTGGAGATGCATTCACGTGCAGAGGAGGACGTCGGCTTGGCCGCTGGCTCAGCAGAAGGGCCGCCCGCCGGTGCGGGGCGCGCGCTNTGCATAGCATTTACATTGCGTGTATAACTGTTTGTGTAGCGTTGACTTTGTATGAGGCATCACAAGGCGTCTGGAGATGAATTCACGTGCAGAGGAGGAGATGCATTCACGTGCAGAGGAGGACGTGGGCTTGCCCGCTGGCTCAGCAGCAGGGCCGCCCGCCGGTGCGGGGCGCGCGCTACATCCCTGGGTCGGGCATATCCCCCGTTGGAAGCAACTGGAACCCGTCTCAGTATTCTGCCCCGGGACATCCCGTGGAAAGAGGAGCCTGGCGGGCTCGAGTCCGCAGGGTTGCAAAGAGCCGACACNTACATAGCATTTACATTGCGTGTACAACTGTTTGTGTAGCGTTGACTTTGTGTGAGGCATCACAAGGCGTCTGGAGATGCATTCACGTGCAGAGGAGGACGTCGGCTTGGCCGCTGGCTCAGCAGAAGGGCCGCCCGCCGGTGCGGGGCGCGCGCTACATCCCTGGGTCGGGCATATCCCCCGTAGGAAGCAACTGGAACCCGTCTCAGTATTCTGCCCCGGGACATCCCCTGGAAAGAGGAGCCTGGCGGGCTCGAGTCCGCAGGGTTGCAAAGAGCCGACACGCCTTAGTGACCTAAGGGCCGCAGGACAGCGCTGCTTTAGGCGCGAGCGTAGGCGCGCCCGGGGCCCGGAACCGGCTTCCCGGCGCTGGGAGGGACGGCCGCCGCCTCCCCGCCCGCGGCCCGCGGCTCGCGTCGCTCCGGAAGCCGGGTCAGCCACCGCAGCCAGCACAAGGCCGCGGTGGTCGCTGCTGGGCCCAGCGGAGCTAAGCCCGGGGACCCGCGGGCCCGAGGGCCGGGTGTGCGCCCCGTGCGTTTCCGCTTGCTTGAGGGTCTGTCTGTTCTCTATTACACTTATCTATTTATTTTCGGCTGCGCTGGGTCGTCCTTGCTGGTGTGCAAGGNCAAGGGGGGCTGCGGCTCCAGCTGCTCTGTGCCCGTGTACTGCTGTGTGCCAGCCTGTTCTTGCTCCAGCTGTGGCAAAGGGGGCTGCGGCTCCTGTGGCTGCTCCCAGTCCAGTTGTTGCAAACACACCTGCTCCCAGTCCAGCTGCTGCAAGCCCAGCTGCTCCCAGTCCAGCTGCTACAAGCCCAGCTGCTCCCAGTCCAGCTGCTGCAGACCCTGCTGCTCCCAGTCCAGCTGCTTTATCCCCGTTTGTTGCTCCCAGTCCAGCCACTGTGTCCCCGTGTGCTGCCAGCGCAAGATCTGAGACTCCAGCCACAGACCTACGTAATTCTTCCAGCTCAGGCATCTCAGGATGTGTCCTGGGCTGCATGGCATAGCCCTGAAGTTGTAATGTCATCAAGTCCTCCAGAATTTCTGTCCTCAGTCTCCAGAGTTGGGCACACAGCAGCCCAGCTGCAGATGAAGGCAGGCGAGGAGGGCATCCAGCTCATATCCGTCACCCCCAACGGAGAGCTGCCTCCGATTCCCACACCACCCGAAGGGGCTCCTGTGGCCCTTGCTCCAGGCACCTCATGGTCTTTAGACCCTGGGCCCTTGGGTCCCACTGGGCTCCTCTCCGGGACCTCGCCAGCCATCCCCGAGTCCTGAATGCCACCCCCGAGTCCTGAATGCCTCCTACTCTCTTCCTTGGCATAATCTGGTCCACACTGGCCATTGTTAAATCCTTCAATAAACACTTTTCCTCTGCACAAGACACATTCTCCTGATGAAATTTTTTCCAGCTCCTACCTTGTGTGTAAAGCCCACCAACCTGCTTCCACCTCAGTCACCGTGCTCCCCTGGCGTCCTGCCTGGCCAGTCCACTCTCTCTCGCTCACACACTGGCAGAAGCCTGCTGTGTGTGCCCGCATTGGGGTCTGCTACAGAAAGAGTGAGACACGCTGCTGCCCCAGGGGAAGGAGCGTGGCAGGGTCTCAGCAGAGGGGCTCAGCCCGTTCGTGGAAGGGGAGGAGTTGGGGAGCACACGAGAGGGGCCCCAGAGAAGGTGCGCAGGCTCGGGGGGCTCGTCCGGGGGCAGGGACACACAATCTGTGGCTGTGTGGGCTGCTAGGGAAGCACCTGGCTCTGGAGTCAGTATCAGATACTGTGTGACCTTTGCCAGGTAACCTGGGCTCCTGCCTCAGTTTTATCACCTGGAAAATGGGTTCAGCGAGTGTCCACCTCACAGTGTTGTGGTGAAGCTGGAGAGTCTGGCCCACGCCAAGCCATGGACCATACCATCTTCACACCACGGCTCATGGAAGGGGTATGATTTGGCGCAGGCGGAGCGGCGGAGGACCCTCCCCGCTCTTACCGAAAGGAGTTTAATCTTTTATTGGAAACTGAAGAGCCGCAGGATGAGGCTAGAAGCAGGCTGGCTCGAAGTCTGTTTGCTCGGGGGTCATCGAGGGCCTAACTCACGCAAGTGGGCAGCAGGACACACGGGTGAGGAGTCCCCAGCCGGGGGGACGGGCTCACTGAGGTGTCTGGGGATATGGAGAGCGACGTGGCTCCAGCCGGCCGGGCGGGGGTGCTGGCCCTGGACCGCACACTGCTAAGGGGCGGCGTACTCGTCTTCTATTGCTGGGCTACAACGCAGGGGCCGGTCAACCTGGCACACCCACGCTTACTGTCTCTCAATCTCCCCAGGTCTGAAGCCCAGGCAGGGGCCAGCGGGCAGCCCCCTTGGAGTCTCATGAGGCTGCAGTCCAGGGCCGACTGCTCGCACCTCTCATCTGAGGCTCCGGGCCCTCCCCTCCCCACACGGGGTGTGTGAAGAACGCGTCTCCCAGCTTCTCGAGCACTCGCAGCCAGGGGTCATTCTCAGCTGCAGGAGAGCCCACGGCTCCGGGACCCGCTCTCCCGCAGACCCTGCACAATGCGCCGTGCTCCTCCCAGGCCACAGGGCTGCTTCCCTCTGACTGACAGTCTCCACTGCCTAGACCCCTATTTCAGGGCTCCCCGGGTTGGGCTTCTGTGGTGGAATCTGAAACGGTAAAGAATCTGCCTGCAATCCTGGAGACGTGGGTTCAGTCCCTGGGTCAGGAAGATCCCCTCGAGAAGGAAATGGCAACCCACTTCAGCATTCTCGCCTGGAGAATCCCACGGACAGAGGAGCCTGACGGGCCCCAGTCCATGGGGTCACAAAAAGTCGGACACAACTAATCAACTCACAGACGGATTCAGGCAGACCACCACCGGGCAGCCTCCCTTCTGAGGAACCCATCTGATCAGGGACCTTAACTATATCTGCACACATCCCCTTTGCCATATAACCAAACATAATCCCATGAGTGACACCTCGTGGTAGACATGGGCTCCGTACACACTCAGAAGGAGAGTCTGTAAGGAGGAGGGTCACTCGGGGCCATTTTGCAGTCCTGTCCATCCCAGGAGAGACAAGTGTGCGGATGAGGACAGGTCACGTTCACAGTATCCGCAGGACGCCCACAATGGAGACATCCTGGAGGCAGTCGGGTGTGGTGGCCTGGAGGGTGGGTCTTCACAGATCAAGAGGCTATCAGAGCACGTGATGGCAACAAAGGGCTCCCTGGTGTTCGTGAGACTCTGAGCTCCCAGATCAGGGCGCCCAGTCTGCATCCCTGCTTGGGGAACTCGATCCCACACGAACAACTCAGAGTCTGCACGCCGCAAGTAAAGACCCTGCCACGCAATGGAGACCGCGCCACAGCTAGGACCTGATGCGGCAAAATAAACATTTAAAAAAAACAAAGCTGGGAGCGAACAAAACCAGCGGGTGTCAGCCTTGGGGTAAATCTCAGGATCTGGAAAAGAGCAGCCAAGGCCAGGGCGCAGGGGACACGGACACTGGGGAACAGTGACTCCAAACAGGAGAAGGAGCAGGGCCATCTGCCGGCCGGGGAGGCGGCGGGGCCCGGGGAGAGCTGCTGGCCTAGGAGTCCGTGGGGAGCTGGGCTTTCCCAGACTCTACATAGCGAGAGACGCGATTGTGCAGAAAGGCCTAAAGAACATACAAAACAAGCAAGAAAAAGGCTCTTGGAGCTTACAGATGAGTTTTGAGCTTACCAAAGTCAAAAGATGCAAGGTTAACACAGCAAAAATCAGTCAGTCTCCACACGACAGGAGCAAACAGCTAGAGACCAGACCTTAGAGCACAGCACAGTTCCTCATTCTCCAAAAAAAGCAAGCACGCAGGTCTAACAGCAGCAACAAGAAAATGCACAGCTCTGAGCGCTGGAGACTGCAAGATGCTAAAGAGCAGAACCAAAGACACTCACACAGAGAGACATGCCAGGCTCACGGGCTGCGAAGCAGCACAGGCAAGATGCCGGCTCTCCCAAATTCTAACAAATTCTTATCCAAATCCTAGCAGGATTCTTCTTCTCAGTTGCTCCTAAAAGGTATATAGAAGGATAAAGGAACCAGGATAGTCGAAGCAATTTTAAAAAACAATACAATTAGAAGAACAACATATGATTTTAAGACTTGCTATATAGCTACTTGCTATTGGAGAGGGAAATGGCAACCCACTCCAGTGTTCTTGCCTGGAGAATCCCAGGGACGGGGGAGCCTGGTGGGCTGCCATCTATGGAGCCGCACAGAGTTGGACACGACTGAAGTAACTTAGCAGCATATAGCTACAAGTCTAAAGCTTGTAGAAAGAGGAGAGTGAAAAAGTTGGCTTAAATCTCAGCTAAAGATCATGGCATCTGGTCCCATCACTTTATGGCAAATAGATGGGGAAACAATGGAAACAGTGAGAGGCTTTATTTTCTTGGGCTCCAAAATCACGGCAGAGGGCGACTGCAGCCATGAAATTAAAAGATGCTTGCTCCCTGGAAGAAAAGCTATGACCAACCTAGATAGCATATTCAAAAGCAGAGACATTACTTTGCCAACAAAGGTCCATCTAGTCAAAGCTATGGTTTTTCCAGTAGTCATGCGTGTATGTGAGAGTTGGACTATAAAGAAAGCTGAGCGCCAAAGAATTGATGCTTTTGAACTGTGGTGTTGGAGAAGACTCTTGAGAGTCCCTTGGACTGCAAGGAGATCAAACCAGTAAATCCTAAAGGAAATCAGTCCTGAATATTCATTGGAAGGACCGAAGCTGAGGCTGAAACTCCAATACTTTGGACACCTGATGTGATGAACTGACTCATGGGAAAAGACTCTGATGCTGGGAAAGGTTGAATGCAGGAGGAGAAGGGGATGCCAGAGGGTGAGACATCTGGATGGCATCACCAATGCGATGGACCCGAGTTTGAGCAAGCTCCGGGAGTTGGTGACGGACAGGGAAGCCTGGTGTGCTGCAGTCCACGGGGTCGCAAAGAACAGAGTCGGACGCGACTGAGCAACTGAACTGAACTGAACAAGCAAGTTAGGGGCTCCCTTGGCGGCGCTAGTGTAAAGAACCCACCTGCCAATGCAGGAGACTTAAGAGACATGGATGTGATCTCTGCGTCAGGAAGACCCCTTGGAGAAGAGCAAGGGAACCCACTCCAGCATTCCTGCCTAGAGAATCCCACGGACAGAGGAGCCTGGCGGGCCACAGTCCACGGGGTCGCAGAGGCGGACACGACTGAGTGACTTCACCCAAGCAGGATATGCCGCATGGGGGTGGGGGAGGAGCCAATGTCACATGGCACTCTCCACGTGGCAGAGCTGCCGTGAGGTTGCTCGACGGCCGCCCGGGGTCAGGACTGTGGGGAAGCTGTCATTATTCGTGGATAAAACGAAGGAGCTTCCTTCGGGTGATGGTTGCCGCACCAGCCCTTGGAATCCTCACATGTGATAAAACGTCATTGAACTACATTTAAAAGGCTTGTGCAAACTGGTGGAATCCAAACAAGATCTGCGCCTGAGTCAGCTGAACTGTGCCAATGCCAACAGCCTACTTTGGACAATGCGCCATGCTTAAGGGGAGGTTCTGGTTGCGCAGTGAGAGTGGTGGTCAGTGTTCCGCGGCGGCCGAGCTTCTGTGGGGGAAGATGAAGTTCGGGAGAGGGTGGTGGAGGCGATTCCACAGCAGTGAGGACGTGCTCGCTGCCTCTGAGCTGCACGCTTAATATGGCTAGAATGGTGAAGGCATGAGCTCTTGTTGTTTTAGCTGCTGAGTCGTGCCTGACTCTTTGCGACCCCATGGACTGTAGCCCACCAGGCTCCTCTGCCCATGGGATTTCTCAGGCAAGAATACTGGAGTGGGTTGCCATTTCCTTCTCCAGGGCGTCTTCTTGACCCAGGGATCGAACTCAAGTCTCCTGCCTGCCAAAAGCCTCAAATGTATGTATATTTTAGCACAAGAATTTTTAAAATCGATTATTATTGGGAGAGCTGGGTGAGAGAGACAGCGGAACTCTGAACTGTCTTTGCTACCTCTTGGGAATCCTGAACAATCACAAAACTAAAGCCCTCTGTGTCTCCTGGTTTGGATGCTGGGTGACTTGGCCACTCTGCCTCGGATGGTCTATCACTCCCAGGACTAACCAAAGCCACAGCCTCTGCTCAACCGGACGCCCACTCCCATCATTCAGTCCCTCATGTCCAACACTCAGCCTATTCAAGTTGCAAAAGATGCCAGTATTAGGAGATGTGCTATTAGGAAAGTACACTCTGGAGAGAAGACCAACAGGACAGCTACGAAAACTTTTGCTGAAGAGTTCAGGTGTGTGACTGATGGATCAACTCAACCATCTGAGCAAAATCCAGGAACAGAAATGGATTATCAGGGAACGGTTTGTGGAGGGCCTGCCTGACAGAGGAGCTTCGCTGAGGCTCAGACCGTAAAGACTCCGCCTGCAGCGCAGGGGACCCAGGTTCCATCTCTGGGTCGGGAAGATCCCCTGGAGGAGGGCACGGCAACCCACTCCAGCATTCTCGCCTGGAGAATCCCATGGACAGAGGAGCCTGGCGGGCTGCAGTCTGGGGGGTCACGAAGAGTCAGANCGATCCCTGGGTCGGGAAGATCCCCTGGAGAAGGAGATGGCAACACAGTCCAGTACTGTTGCCGGGAAATCCCGTGGTCGGAGGCGCTGGGCGGGCTGCAGTCCGTGGGATCGCAGAGTCGTGACTGGGCGACTTCACCAGCTTCACTGCCGCCGGCGGCACGCACGGCGCCTTCTGCACACCGGCTCCCCTTCCAGTCACTCTGTGAACATCCACGCCGCTAATCAAAACCCCTGTGACAGCCGTGCTCTCATGGCGGGGGAGGGGGTGGGGGGCGTGCTGCGGGTTCCCTGCCTGCAGGCGCGGCCCCCTGCAAGGCCTCGGAGAGGTCTGCGCTTAGAGTGGGTACGTTTTAGTTGGAATCTCGGCATCCTTGGCCGCTCTACCACCTTCTAACTGACCATTTGGGCTTGAGAATCCTGTGTCTCCCCAGCTTTATGGAGTTTCTTCTGAGAAATGGAGTATTCCTGCGATTTCAGTAAACAAGGCTGTCACAGCCATCCAAAGTTCCAGCCCCCAAAGGTGAATTTCTGAGCCCTGAGGCCACCCAGGAGAGAGCGCAACCCTTTCCATCTGGTCACCAACCAGGCTGCCGCCCGCCTTCCCTGAGCTCCAGGGAGCTCAGGACGCCGGCCCCAGACGGCGGAGGTTCAGTGAGCCCAGACTCTCGCATCTTCCCACACCTGGAAAAGCAGTGGACCCCTCAGCTTGAGATATCTGGTTTAATTCACAGAAATACTTTTGGTCTGCCGATGACCGGCCCTTGTTGCAAACGTCTGCATAACCTGCCTCCGCCCCGCGCCTCTAAGGAGCAGTTTCCTCAGGACTGCCTCAGATGCCGCCTCCCGGGCCTAAGTCCTAAGAATGTCCACCTAGTGAATAAAGCATAGCTCTCAGCTTTGAGGTTGTGACTAGTTCTTAAGCGCACACTTCAGACTTCCCCTCTGACTGTAAAGCAAGCACATGTTTCTACAGATGCTTTGAGGGTTGTAGCCGCAGCCACTACCCAGGGCAGCACAGAGCTGGCTGCGCTCTCGCGGAGTTGCAGGGGCTTCGCCAGGGGCGCGGGGCCGGGGGCCTGCCTGTCCTGCCAGTCTCTTCCCGCGCCCGTCCCGGGACCCTGAGCTGCCCGCCACCTCCGCGCGTCTGTCCCCCGGGACAGAGCGGTTGTGCCGTCAAACCGGCCTTCCCGCGCCAGTGCCTTCTTGCCAGTGGCGGTCATGCCGGCTCCGCCCGGCCCCTCACTGTGGGGCTCGCCCCCAGGCACCCCGGAAGAAGGAAGAGTGATGTGGCAGCGCGTCAGTCCCGCTCAGGCAGCTCAGGGGCCACGTGGAGCTTCCAGGGGACCCGCCGGCTCCGCCATCGCCCACCGGCTGCCCAGCTCCCGGGGGTGGGCAGGGCCTGGCAACAGCCCTAATTTAGTCTCTGTCAGTACTTGGGTGGGTTTAAGACTTGGCAGTCCTGAGCCCGCCCTTTCCACCCTAGTGTTCATTTCAGGATGTCCATTTTTCTCCAAGTGCTGATTTGGCTGCCTTCAGTAAACTCCATACATAAAGTGATACATTATCTTTGCCTAGATTCATTGTTTCATGAGTGATACAGGAAGCTGAATTTCTGATCCTGTGATTTCTCCCCATTTGTAGGCTGGAACTCTTCCTTTCACATTATGATTACCATGACATAGAGTTTGTGTATAAAAAATTGGATGAACCTACTTTCCCTTGCTCATGCTTGCAGTGCTGCCTCGGGCCTCAGCCTCCTCCAGAAGCCAGCTGATAGAGTTTGTGTTTTGCGTATTGTTTCCATAAATGAAAAAAAGATACGATCGATAAATACATAAAATTCCTTCTGTTGTATGCTGTGTGCACATGCATTAGACAGCTCATGCGTTATGAAATGATTCCAGCAATCCAGCTCATTTACACACCTGTCGCCTCACATAGTCACCCTTCTCTTGTGATGAGAACACGTGGCAATTTACTGTCTTAACAAAGTTCAAGCATTTAATACCTTATCAACTATAGTCCCCATGCTGAACATCAGAGGCCAGAACGCCCCTTCCCGTGGCTGGATGCTTGTGCCCTTTAACCTACGGGCCCGTCTCCGTCACCTCCCCAGTCCCTGGAGGGGCGCGTGTTAGTCGCTCAGTCATGTGTGACTCTTTGCGACCTCACGGACGGCAGCCCACCAGGCTCCTCTGTCCCCGGGAGTCTCCAGGCAAGAATAGTGGAGTGGGTTGCCGTTCCCTTCTCCAGGATATCTTCCCGACACAGGGATCGAACTTGGGTCTCCTGCATCGCAGGCAGACTCTTTCCCATCGGAGACACCAGGGAGGCCCAGTCCCTGGAAACCACCATTCCACTCTCTGTTACCATGAGTTCAGGGTTTTAGACCTCACAGCGTTTGTCTTCTTACGCGCAGCTTATTTCACTCAGCACACGTCCTACAGGCTCCTCCATGCTGCCACGCACGGCAGGACTTCCCCTCTTGCCAGGCTCTACCCTGTTTCACTGGGCTTCTCCGGTGGTTCAGCGGTAAAGAATCTGCTGCCGACGCAGGAGATTCGAGTTTGATCCCTGGGGTCAGGAAGATCCCCTGGAGAAGGACATGGCAACCAGCTCCAGTATTCTTGCCTGGGAAATCCCATGGACAGAGGAGCCTGGCGGGCTACAGTCCTGGGGTCACGAGGAGGCGGACGCGACCTCGCGAGCAAGCAGCAGCATACTGTTCCCGGATGCATGGAAACATCCCAAGCTTCTCGAGATGCAGCCGTGTGCATGCAGCTGTGGAAGGACACCTGGGCTGCGTCTGGGTCTTGGCTGTTGTGCTAGACGCTGCATGACCACGGGGGTGCAGACAGCTCTCTGATACAGCGGGCTCATTCTTTTGGAAACAGTTCGAGGTATGGCATGCTGGACTGTGTGGCAGTTCCAGTTTTAATTTTTTGAGGCACCTCCCTGTTGCTCTCCATAAGGGCTGCACCAACGCCCGCTTTCCTCCACATCCTCACCAAGTTCCTTCTCACTTATCTTGAAGATGGCCATTCTGAGAGGTGCAAAGTGGGACCTCATTGTGGTTTTGACTTGCATCGCACTGATGGTTAGTGATGTAGAGCACTTTTTGCAGGGTACCCATTGGCCTTTTGTATGTCTTTTTGTAAAAACATCTGCCCGTTTTTAATTCCGCTGTTTGTATTTTGCTATTGAGTTGTGTAAGTTCCTTCTATGTTGATACTAGCCCCTTATCAGCTAAATGATTTCAAGCACTTCCTCCAGTTCCCCAGGCCGTCTTTTTACCCTCTTGACAGTTTCCCTTGCTGTGCAGAAACTGCTTAATTGGTGTGGTCCCACTAGTTTATTTTCGCTTCGCCTCTCATGATGCCATCTGTGCTGGCCCTTTGCTGGGAGGGTTTGGACTCAGTCTGCTCAGACTTTGTGTTTCCTCATGATTTATGTGTGTCCAGGACTCTATTTCTTCTGGGTTATTGTGTCTAATAAGAACATGCGAATTGTCTTCGTCCCTGGTTCCCAGCACTGAGCCCCCGGCACCCTTGGGATTTCCTTAGTGACGGGAGAGTCTGTCATTCATTAGAAGGCCCGTCTGAGCACCTGAGTGGCTGCTAACCAGGTGACTCAGGTGGGACCCCTGGAGCGTCTCAGGATGGGACTGGCCATCAGCAAGACTAGTGATCAGAGAGAACGCTCAGGCTGATTCAGACAGAACTCTCAGGCTGACCCACTGACGCCGGAAAGGGGGAGCCGCGGACTAAGCTCTGCAAAAGCTCTGCAACAGCCCGGGCTAGTGAGCGTCCTGGCCGACGGGCATGCGGAGGCTCGGGCAGAGCGGGCGGCCGCAGAGGGCATGGAAGCGCTGTGCCCTGCGCACACCTTGCCCTGCGCCACTCCCGCCGGCCATTCCTGAATCCCATCCTTTTGCGCTAGATCAGTCATCCAGTGACTCTGTGAGCTTCTCTGGCACTTCGGTCAACCCCAAGGAGAAGCTGCTGAGCCTCTGCTCTGTGGCCAATCAGCTTAGAAGCGCCAGGGACAACCTGGCCTTGATGTTGGTGTCTGAAGTTGAAAGTGGGCAGGTGAAGGGCTGAGCAGTAACCCCTGGGGTCAGCCACTAACTCCAGGTAGACAGTGTCAGAACAGAATTGAGCTACATTTGTGGGATGCCTTGTCAGTTACCACAAAGAACTAAAAAAATTTGTCTGGGGGTATTGAAAAAATACACATTGGAGTTTTCCAGCTTGTTGGTGCCAACTAAAAATCGCCCCTCACCCTCTGGTTCTGTAAGAATAAGGTCACGAGCCACCACCGCCGCTGACCTTCAGCACCTTCTGAAAAGAGGTCAGGAATGAAGCACTCTGTGCCTGGGAATAACTAGCAGACCAGGCCCTGGGAGAGATATTTATCAGGAGAAGGACTGGTGAGCTGGGTGTCTTGCGTCTTCTCCCGTCTAGAAAAGCACTAAGGTCATTAACTGAGACATCTGATTCCCGCGACCAGCGGCAACCTTCTGCCAACCAAGGCTTGGCTGCACGTTCTCCTCCTTCAGCAAAATCACATACACTCAGCTCTCGCCTCACCTTTGCAGAGCAGTTCCTTGGAGCTGTTGACATAGCTTAAATGAAACTTAACTCCCAACTGATGCATTTTCTTTTTTTTTTT
>SJYW01010558.1:327809-364587 GCA_006410735.1 Raphicerus campestris | reverse complement strand
CAGACTCTCTTTGTTCTCTTCCCCGCTTGTTCCCTTCCCCTGCTCTCCACCCTCCCCCCTCCCCCATTCCTCGCAGATTCCCTTTGTTCTCTTGCTTGCTTTTCCCCAGAGTTCTGCCAAGAGGGTGGCTTTCTCTTCCCAGGGCGGCCTTACAGTGACTTACTGTCATTTTGTTCTTTAATTGTTTTTTTAATTTTACGTTGGAGGATAGCCGATTGACAACGTTGTGGTCATCTCGCTCTCTCTCTTTTTTCCAGTTAATCTAAAGGTTCATTGGCTTTATTTCTTTTCAAAAGCCCAGCTCTTGGTCTCCTGGATGTTTTCTATGGCTTTGTAGCCTCAGTTTCACTTATTTCTGCTCTGACCTGTTATTTTCTTCCCATTGCCAACCTGGAACTTAGTTCATTCTCCTTCTTCTAGCTCCTTGAGAGGTAAAGGTTGCCTTCTGGGACCTTTCCTCTATCTTCATGTGAGTGCTGATTGCTGTAAGCCCTGTCTCAGGCTGCTTGGGCCGCTAGGACAAGATTCCGCAAGCAGGGCGGCTTATAAGGCGCAGCGTGTTTCTTGCAGCCACGGAGGCGGGAAGCTCCGCGGCGCTGCTGCCGGACGGGCCCGCTCCGGGTTCATCGGCGGCATCGTGCCGCTGCGTCCTCGCGTGGCGGCAGGGGCGAGGGAGCTCTGTGGGGCCTCTTTTATAAGAACACTAATCCCATTCACGAGGGCCCACTCCCACGACCTGAGCACCTTCCAAAGACCCCACGTCCAAACACCGTTACAGTGGACGCTGGGGTTTCAGTGCAGGGCCCTGGGGCCGGGGCCGGGGCGGAGCCGCTGTGCAAGCTGTGTGACCGTGTCTCCCCCTTTCTTTGCATCCCAGGAGTTTTGGTATGCTGCGTTTCCATTTTTGTTTGTTTCAAGATATTGATTTTTTCCCTTTTGATCCTTTTCTTTGACACATTGGTTATTAAGGAGTGTCTTACTTATTTCCGCATTTCCGTGAACTTCTGTTTTCCTGTTAATGATTTCTAGCTTCATGCCATTGTGGTCAGAAAGGATTCTTGATATAATTTCAGTCTTAAATATATTGAGACTCTTTTGGTGACCTAACATATGAGAATGAAGAGTGGAGAATGTTCCATGTGATTCTATTGGATGGGACATTACATCTGTTAAGTCCTTCTGATATAAGGTGTAATTCAAGCCCAATATTTCCTTATTTCTTTTCTGTCTGGACAGTCTATCCATTGCTGAACGCGGGGTCCTGGAGCCCCTACCGTTATTGCATCTATGTCTCGTTCTGCTTTAAGGCCTGTGAACGCTTGCGTGATAGATATAATTGCTCCAATGTTGGGGGCATCTCTGTTTACGGTTGCAGTCCTCTTGATGAATTCACTCTTTTGCTGTTACATAATGACGTTTTGTCTCTAGGTACAGGTTTGCACTAACAAATCTGTTTTTTCTGATGTAAGTGTATCTTTCCCAATTCATTTTTATGGAATATCTTTTTCCTTCCCTTCGTTTTTAGCCTATGTATGTCCTTGAAGTTCAAATGAATCTCTGTAGAAAGCATCATATAGCTGAGTCTTAAAAAAAAGTCACTCAGTCACTCTGTGTCTAGGATTGGAGGCAGGGTAGGCAGGCAAAATTCAGGAGGCCAGTGGAGCCTGGGTTTCATGTAGACAAAGTATTTTTAAGAATAAGGGTGTCCCACAATGGCAGGCCACTCCAGTACTCTTGCCTGTAGAGTCCCAGGGCCGGGGGAGCCTGGTGGGCTGCAGTCTGTGGGGTCGCACAGAGTCGGACACGACTGAAGCGACTCAGCAGCAGCAGCAGGGGTCCCGTGGGTGTGAATGCTTCTGAGCTCAGAGGGGACCGACACCATGCTGTTTCTCCTGCTGCCACACGATGTCGCTGCAGGACCAAGCAGGAGCCAGCCCCCAGGCCTGCCGCAGCTCACCCCAGGTGGAGGCAGCGAAGTGACGGCGAGAAGCGACTGTATCCAGGGGCAGACAGTGTGTTAAGGTGTCCAGGGAACTCCCAGTAACTGCCTCTGGGTGGGCACCCTCCCCAAAGCATGAGAGGACTTGGGTTTCCCTGGGGGTCTTTAGAGTGAGCCTTCAGTCTTTTTAGGGATTTTCTGGTGCTCAGATGGTAAGGAATCTGCCTGCTATGCGGGAGGCCCGGGCTCCATCCCTGGGTGGGGAAGAGCCTCTGGAGAAGGGAGTGGCTACCCACTCCAGTATTCTTGCCTGGAGAGTCCCATGGATGGAGGAGCCTGGCGGGCTACAGTCCACGGGGCCGCACAGAGGCGGACACGCCGGAGTGACCAGCAGTGTTCCCTCCCTTTGGTGTCTTTAGGGTCACCGCGCCCTGCAAAGTGGCCTCAGGCCTGAGTGGGTGAGGCGGGGGCTCCGGAAACCTTCCCGCTGAGCCGTCGGCGCAGCAGGGGCCTCGGCCCTCCCTGACGCCCACCCAGCGATGAGCAGGGTCTGAGCTGCTCTCAGGAAGCGGGGTATTTCTGTGATATACNGCGGGTGAGGCGGGGGCTCCGGAAACCTTCCCGCTGAGCCGTCGGCGCAGCAGGGGCCTCGGCCCTCCCTGACGCCCACCCAGCGATGAGCAGGGTCTGAGCTGCTCTCAGGAAGCGGGGTTTTTCTGTGATATACAAATGTTCCTACAGTGTGACACACAGCATGTTACGCAATTTTAACTTTTAGAAGGCAAAACACATGTGTTTTAAAATCCCTTCCCTGCTCCATGTCAGGGACCTCACCTGTAGACCCATTCTGAGTACTCTCTGTGCATATACCCCTCTCGGAGTACTTTCCATGCGAATACCCCTCTCTGAGTACTCTCTGTGTGTATACCCCTCTATGAGTACTTCTCATGTGTATACTCCTNCAGTCCGGGATTTCACATGATGTGCTCTGCATGTAAGTTAAATAAGCAGGTGACAACGTACAGCCTTGGTCCTGCCATATTTTAATCTGCTGTTTTCTGCACTGTCTTCAGGAAATCCAGGCTTGCCTTCTGGACTCTGTTTTGCTTACCTGTGTCTCCTCCCTCCCTCCTCCCTTTCCTGTCTCCTTGCTTTGCTTGCACAGCCATTAGGATGTCTTTTCTCAGGTCTGGGCCGTCTGGGCTACACCCTCTGCTTAAGTTGAACAATATGGGAAGTCTCTGGCTTCTTCCACCCAGTGTCCAAGGGCAGGTCTGCGAGTCCTGTGAAGAGGTGGGGGCCTGCTGTCCAGGCCAGTCTGGGTCGCCCTGGGGAGGCTGGGGGGCACGGCTAGGGGAGCGGAGACTTTGGAAAGTTTCACGTGCTTGTTTATTTCCGGCCGCTTCGGGTCCTCGCCGCTGCCCGCAGGCTTTCTCCAGCTGGGGAGCGGGGGCGGCCCCCCAGTCGCAGCACCGGGGGCTAGTGGGTGCAGGCTCAGGACCGGGCCCCCAGGCGCCGTTGCCTGGCAGCACGTGGAGTCTTAGCTCCTGGACCAGGGATAGAACGCGTGTCCCCGGTGCTGGCAGTGATTCGTAACCCCTGGACCAGCAGGGAAGTCCCGGGAAGGAAGCTCTGTGTGGGCACCCAGGCCGGCTTCCACCTCCTGGTCTCAGGNCTCCTGGACCAGGGATAGAACGCGTGTCCCCGGTGCTGGCAGTGATTCGTAACCCCTGGACCAGCAGGGAAGTCCCGGGAAGGAAGCTCTGTGTGGGCACCCAGGCCGGCTTCCACCTCCTGGTCTCAGGACACAGCCTTACCGGGCTGGGGGGCAGGGGTGGGGTGGGTGGCCTGGAAGGGGTGCGGTCCAGGCCTCAGGTCCAGGGCGAGCTGGCGGGCGCAGGTACTGGGCCCCGCAGTTGGGTCCTCGGCATCTGTGTCCGCCATCCGCCTCTCCGCCCCCATCAGCAACCACACCGCGCCTCATTCTCCAGCCCTCACTCCTCACGCCTGCGTCCTCATGCTGTTTGAGGGGGCGGCCAAGCAAGGGAAATTTGGCTGTTAAGAAAAAGTGAAAATGGCTTTGAAAACATCAAGAGCTAATTGACCACATAAACATCTGTGAAAAATAAACCACGTTATCTGAACACAAAGAATTTATTTCCTCGATGGAGAAATAATTTTCTAAGCAAGGAAGAGAGAATTCAAAGACAATGCATTGTTAAGGAAGAAAATCACCCTCACTGACAAGAAACCAAAGCAAAAAATGAGATGCCCCGGACCATCCTCGACGTTCACAGAGACCTGAAAAATAAACGGTAGCAACAGAAGTTGTGGATATAACAGCCACGAGGTGCGAGCAAGCTGACGCCTTGGAGAGGCCGTGGGCAGAATTAACCAGCGCTCGGGGCGCATCTAGGTGGGGGGAGTTGGTGATGGACAGGGAGGCCTGGCGTGCTGCGATTCGTGGGGCCACAGAGTCGGACATAACTGAGTGACTGAACTGAACTGAAGGCTATGAAATCTCCTTTTAAATTAAGCTTCTTGAATGACGTGGGTTAAAAGTCAGGGCACAAGAGCTGTGTTCACACGGAGGCCACCTGAAAGGCAGCCGCGGCTGCGGGGGTGGAGCGACGCCCCTTCTGCTTCTGTCTGTCGTTCAGGCGCTCAGTCGGGGCCTGCTCTCTGACCCCACGGGCTGCTGCACACCAGGCTTCCCTGTCCACCACCGTCTCCCAGAGCTTGCTCAAACTCATGTCCATTGAGTCAATGATACCATCCACCCGTCTCATCCTCTGTTGTCCCCTTCTCCTCCTGCCCTCCATCTTTCCCAACATCAGAGTCTTTTCAAATGAGTCAGTTTTTAGCATCAGGTGGCCAAAGTATTGGAGCTCCAGCTTCAGTCCTTGCGATGAATATTCAGGGTTGTTGGGGAAATAGCTGGGGAGAACTTGATCAAAATGTTATCAGAGACCCTTGGGAACACCCTGACCTCTCAGACCCTGAGAGCTACCCCTTCTCAGGACGCCCCAGTGTCTCTGGGTGTTGAGACCTCATTCTGGGTCCACGGTCACTTAGACTTGAGGATTTGGCGACCGCAGGACTGGAATGGGATTGCTGCCTCTCCTTGTGACAGGAATGGGGCCAGTTTGCTGAGAGCAAGTGGCCAAACCAAACGCAATGCCGTTAACACAGTGGAAACCCAGTGCCATTACACACTGGGAATAATGGTGCCTGTCGAGAACGGAGGCTCAGATGGGGAAGAACCTGCCTGCAATGCAGGAGACCTGGGTTTGATCCCTGGGTCGGGAAGATCCCCTGGAGAAGGGAACAGCTATGCACTCCAGGATTATTGCCTGAAGAATCCCATGGACAGAGGAGCCTGGTGGGTTACAGTCCATGGGACTGCAGAGAGTCAGACATGACTGAGCGCCTGACATCGAGAATACGAGTGTGTTTAATACTGATATATTTATGAAAATACTGCACTTCGTGGGTAGAAGGGGAAAATCCCATCAACTACCTCCCCGTTCCTGGAAAGACATTGATCACAGCTGCTGGTAGGTAGTGATATGTGACAGTGAGGCAGAAATGGGATAATTCCTTCACATGGTGTAAACACGTGTGCACGGAGGTCATGTGTTTCTGTGAACAAGCACATCCATGTCTGGAATCTGCTGTCTGCCAGCGTTGTCCCCCGGACGGAGGGAGGCTGTCCTGGATGAGCCCAGCTTCCGCCATGGAGGCCTGTCTCTGCAGTCAGAGCCTGGGAGCTGGGTAGGGCTGAGCTGGGGGTGGGGGTGTCCTGTCTAAGCCGGTGAGTTCTGCCGAACTGGGGGCTCCTTCTGCCCCTTGGAGCTCCAGCCTCTGCTCGCGAGCCCCCTCAGGGCTCAGGGGGGCTTCTGGAATCAAAGAGACTCACAGCTGCCCCTTCCCAAGTGTCCTTCTTGGACCGAGAGACATCAGTTAGTCCTGGGAAGCAAGAAGGAATGTAAACAGCTGTCTCATAGGTCGTGTCTGTCTCTGCCCTGTGAAAGCAGGATTTTCTGTCCCCTCGATCTGGAAAGCACGAGATGCAGATTCCCTGGGAATGCGTGGGAATGTGAACTGGCATCTGGGGCAGAGAGCTCTTTGTGGCGGGCACAGGGCAATGTTAGAGGCTTCCGGTCTTCCGCCCATGGGCGTCCAGCAGCATAGCAACTCAAGTCACGTCTCTGCACCCCAACTGCCCGTGTCTCCAGGTTCTGCCAAGTGTCTTGGGGGACAAAACTACCCTCAGTTGAGAACCACTGCCTAACAGAACTTTCAGCAAACTGTGACTAGAAGTAAGCATTCCAGTCTGACTTTTTAAATCTATAAAACTCACAGCAACTTTCTTGTTTTGGAGCAAGCGTGTGGGCTTCAGTAGCCATGGAGTCCCAGCTTGGTGTTGGCATGCAGGATCTTCCTGGACCAGGGATTGGACCTGCGTCCCCTGCATTGGCAGTCGGATTCTTAGCCACTGGATCATCAGGGAAGTTCATGAATAAGATATGTTTAAATGTATAAGGTCAAAGAAATCTATTATACTCATTAAGTTAATATAGCAAGATAGATGATAGAAGATCAGTATAAAAAGCAATCATGTTTTGTGACTGGGTGAAGCACAAACTGGAATCCAGATTGCCGGGAGAAATACCAATAACCTCAGACATGCAGATGACACCACCCTTATGGCAGAAAGCGAAGAGGAGCTAAAGAGCCTCTTGATGAAAGTGAAAGAGGAGAGTGAAAAAGTTGGCTTAAAGCTCAGCATTCAGAAAGCTAAGATCATGGCATCTGGTCCCATCACTTCATGGCAAATAGATGGGGAAACAGTGACAGGCTTTATTTTCTTGGGCTCCAAAATCACTGCAGATGGTGACTGAAGCCATGAAACTAAAAGACACTTGCTCCTTGGAAGATTAGCTATGACCAACCTAGACAGCATATTAAAAAGCAGAGACATTGCTTTGCCAACAAAGGTCCATCTAGTCAAAGCTATGGTTTTTCCAGGAGTCATGTATGGATGTGAGAGTTGGATTGTAAAGAATGCTGAGTGCCAAAGAATTGATGCTTTTGAACTGTGGAGTTGGAAAAGACTCTTGAGAGTCCCTTGGACTGTAAGGAGATCCAACCAGCCCATATTAAAGGAAATCAGTCCTGAATATTCATTGGAAGGACTGATGTTGAAGCTGAAACTCCAATACATTGGCCACCTGATGTGAAGAACTGACTCATTGGAAAAGACCTTGATGCTGGGAAAGATTGAGGGCAGGAGGAGAAGGGGACAACAGAGGATGAGATGGCTGGCTGGCATCACCGACTCAACAGACATGAGTTTGAGTAAGCTCCGGGAGTTTGTGATGAACAGGGAGGCCTGGCATGTTGTAGTCCATGGGGTTGCAGAGTCAGACAGGACTGAGTGACTCAACTGAACTGAGCAAGCTACAATAAAAAGAACCTAGAAATGAAAGTTAAAATGTATCATTTTGTTGTTGTTCGGAGCCAAGTCCTGTCTGACTCTGCGATCCCTTGGACTGCAGCATGTCAGACTCCATCCACTGTCTCCTGGAGTTTGTGCAAATTCATGTTGAGTTGGTAATGCTATCTAACCATCTCATTAACATTAAAATGTATCATTAACAAGGGAATTTAAGAAAATAATGATCTAGGTGTGAAATGAAAGAAAGAATGAATGAGAATTGTGACATATTTTTGAGGGAAGTTGATAAAGCCAAATATTATGTGTATGGGTTTGCAAAGCCAATATTACAAAGATGACGATTCTTCTAAGACTTAGATATAGAATCGATGTTCTCTATATCAAGCCCCCAGAAGGCACACTTTGTTTGCAGTGATAAGCTGCTTCTAAAATGTATATGGAGATTCAAGGGACCCCTGAGGAGCTAAGGAGGTCGTGAGGAACAAAGTTGGAGGGTTCACTTCCCTGACTCGAGAGCCAGCGGGAAGCGGAGCGTTCCTGAGAAAGGAGCGGAGCGCAGGGAGGTGGGTGCCTGACGCCCGCGGCGCCGCCCGCGGTCTGTCTGTGCTCTCAGCCTTGCTGCATATCCGCGCTGTCCTGTTTGCTGGGCCCTAACCCGCTCTTTGGCTACTGAGCCGTTGAAAAGTAAGAACTGAATGTTAAATTTTATTTAATTTTGCTTCCCAGGTGGTGCTCGTGGTAAAGAACTCACCTGCCAATATGCAGGAGACGTGAGATGTGGGCTCGGCCTCTGGGTCGGGAGGATCCCTTGGAGCAGGGAGTGGCGCCCACTCCAGTGTTCGTGTCTGGAGAGTCCCGTGGACAGAGGAGCCTTGAGGACTGGAGTCCATGGAATCGAAGAGAGTCGGACATGACTGAAGCAACTTGGCGCATGCGGCTGAATCGCTTCAGTTGTGTCCAACTCTGTGCGAGCCTGCAGACGGCAGCCCACCAGGCTCCCCCGACTCTGGGATTCTCCAGGCAAGAACACTGGAGTGGGCTGCCATTTCCTTCTCCAACGTAACACGTAGCACACAGTTATTTTTAAGCAGGCAGGTGTGACTCATGGTTACTGCACTGCACAGTGGACCTTGAAGGGTCCCCGCATCTTACACAACAGTCTCATTTATAATCAACGTGATGCCTCAGTGCAGCTTGGAAAGGGTCATTTTTTTGATTTTCAGATGAATGGTTTGGGATAAATAGGCTATCCATATTGAAAAAAAAAAAGGAGCTTACCCCTTACCCCACACCATACACAAAAGTCAGTTTCAGAGACGCTGGGTCTCTAAATGTGAAAGGTTAAAAAAGGGTAACACAGTTACAGGAACCCTCAGGGCTTCCCGGGCACCTCAGCAGTGAAGATCGCAGGAGGCTTGGGTTCGATCCCTGGGTCGGGAAGATTCCCTGGAGAAGGAAATGGCAGCCCACTCCAGTGTTCTGAGCACAGACAGGAAACCTAGGAAGACAACTTTGCAATGACCTGTGTCGTCTTAAAGGGTGAAATATGATGGTTCAGTATATCTAAGATTTAAGAAATTAAGAAGAAACTATTAAAATGAAAGGCCACCAGAAGGCTGGTGTAGATGTTAGAAGGGCATTTATCTGACAGAGCCATGATCAGGATGCTATGAATAATTTAAGTATAATTAAGCTATTAACATGCTGTGAATAATTTTAAAAGGACATATAATCCAATGGAAAAATGTGCAAAAGATTTGAACAGGCCTTACAGCGGTGGCCAGGCTGTGAGGCCAGCTGGGGCTTTCACACACTGTTGCAGGGGCAAACTTGGCTCAGTTACTTCCAAAACCAGTTTCCCAGCAAATCCCCCCTGATTATCATACACCCCAACAGACGTAAATGGTGATGCTAACCAGAAAGACAGATGCACAAACATTCAAAAGCACTTTATCCCAAAGAACCCAGAACTGGAAACGTTTCAAATGTCCATAAACTGCAGAGCAGATAAGCCAACTGTGTATCTGTCCAGTGGGACGNTGGAGCAGGGAGTGGCGCCCACTCCAGTGTTCGTGTCTGGAGAGTCCCGTGGACAGAGGAGCCTTGAGGACTGGAGTCCATGGAATCGAAGAGAGTCGGACATGACTGAAGCAACTTGGCGCATGCGGCTGAATCGCTTCAGTTGTGTCCAACTCTGTGCGAGCCTGCAGACGGCAGCCCACCAGGCTCCCCCGACTCTGGGATTCTCCAGGCAAGAACACTGGAGTGGGCTGCCATTTCCTTCTCCAACGTAACGCGTAGCACACAGTTATTTTTAAGCAGGCAGGTGTGACTCATGGTTACTGCACTGCACAGTGGACCGTGAAGGGTCCCCGCATCTTACACAACAGTCTCATTTATAATCAACGTGATGCCTCAGTGCAGCTTGGAAAGGGTCATTTTTTTGATTTTCAGATGAATGGTTTGGGATAAATAGGCTATCCATATTGAAAAAAAAAAAGGAGCTTACCCCTTACCCCACACCATACACAAAAGTCAGTTTCAGAGACGCTGGGTCTCTAAATGTGAAAGGTTAAAAAAGGGTAACACAGTTACAGGAACCCTCAGGGCTTCCCGGGCACCTCAGCAGTGAAGATCGCAGGAGGCTTGGGTTCGATCCCTGGGTCGGGAAGATTCCCTGGAGAAGGAAATGGCAGCCCACTCCAGTGTTCTGAGCACAGACAGGAAACCTAGGAAGACAACTTTGCAATGACCTGTGTCGTCTTAAAGGGTGAAATATGATGGTTCAGTATATCTAAGATTTAAGAAATTAAGAAGAAACTATTAAAATGAAAGGCCACCAGAAGGCTGGTGTAGATGTTAGAAGGGCATTTATCTGACAGAGCCATGATCAGGATGCTATGAATAATTTAAGTATAATTAAGCTATTAACATGCTGTGAATAATTTTAAAAGGACATATAATCCAATGGAAAAATGTGCAAAAGATTTGAACAGGCCTTACAGCGGTGGCCAGGCTGTGAGGCCAGCTGGGGCTTTCACACACTGTTGCAGGGGCAAACTTGGCTCAGTTACTTCCAAAACCAGTTTCCCAGCAAATCCCCCCTGATTATCATACACCCCAACAGACGTAAATGGTGATGCTAACCAGAAAGACAGATGCACAAACATTCAAAAGCACTTTATCCCAAAGAACCCAGAACTGGAAACGTTTCAAATGTCCATAAACTGCAGAGCAGATAAGCCAACTGTGTATCTGTCCAGTGGGACGCTTGGTGACAAGGAGAAGATGAATGTTCACATATGACAGCGCATACCTAAGTGCTGAGTAGGCCAGCCTCTGGGCAGCCCGTCTGCACTTACGATCGTCCCAGGAAAGGAGCCCCTCAGCTCTCACGCTGTGGCCGGATGGTGGTTAGGGCCCAAGGCTTTCCATGGGAGGAGGCATGTGGGGGTCTTTCAGTCACACTGGTAATTTCAGCAGGAAGATCAGAATTATGAGAGAGAAGAAAATGGTGCTGATGAACCCATTTTGCAGGGCAGGAGTGGAGACCCTGACACAGCGGGGGAAAGGAGGGTGGGATGAACGGAGCGAGCCGCGTCGACACGCACGCAGGACCGCGTGTGACGTGTGCAGCTGGTGGGGTGCTGCGGCGTGACGCCGGGAGCTCAGCCTGGCGCGCCGTGACGACCCAGAGGGCTGGGAGGGAGGCTCGAGGGACAGAGGATGTATGTCTGCGTCTGGCTGATTCTCTTTGATGTCCGGCGGAAACAAATACAGTTTTGTAAGGCAATTATCCTCCAATTAAAAATAAATTGCGCTGGGCTTCCCTGGTGGCTCAGATGGTAAAAAATCTACCTGCAAGGCAGGAGACCATAGTTAGGTCGCTGGTTCAGAGATCCCCTGGAGAAGGGAATGGCTACCCACTCCACTATTCTTGCCTGAAGAATTTCAGGCACAGAGGAGCCTGGAGGGCTACAGTCCATGGGGTCTTGGACACGACAGTGTCCAAGTGTCAGGGTGACTGACACTTTCTTCACTTTCAAAGCAACTATCATCCTCCAATTAAAAATAAATTTAAAAAATAAATGAAAAAATTTAAATGCTAGAAAGGAAACACAGTAGCTGTTTAGTTGCTCAGTCGTGTCTGACTTTGCGACCCCGTGGACTGCAGCACGCCAGGCTTCCCCGCCCTTCACCATCTCCCGGAGCTTGCTCAGACTCATGTCCATAGACTCGGTGATGCCATCCAAGCATCTCATCCTCTGTTGCCCCCTTCTCCTCCTGCCTTCAATCTTTCTAATGAGCTGGTTCTTCACATCAGGTGGCCAGAATATTGGAGCTTCAGCTTCAGCATCAGTCCTTCCAACCAATATTCAGGACTGATTTCCTTCAGGATTGACTGTTTTGATCTTCCAGTCCAACGGGCTCTTAAGAGTCTTCTCCAGCACCACAGTTCAAGAGCATCAGTTCTTCATCACTTGGCCTTTTTTATGGTCCAACTCTCACATCCATACATGACTACTGGAAAAACTATAGCTTTGACTAGATGGACCTTTGTTGCCAAAGTAATGTCTCTGCTTTTTAATATGCTGTCTAGGTTGGTCATAGCTTTTCTTCCAGAAAGCAAGTGGCTTTCAATTTCAAGGCTGCAGTCACCATCTGCAGTGATTTCGGAGCCCCAAGACAATAAAGTCTCTCACTGTTTCCATTGTTTCCCCAACTATTTGCCATGAAGTGATGGGACCGGATGCCATGATCTTCATTTTTTGAATGTTGAGTTTTAAGTCTGGTTTTTCACTCTCCTCTTTCACTTTCATCAAGAGACTTTTTAGCTTCTCTTCACTTTCTGCCATAAAGGTGGTGTCATCCGCATATCTGAGGTTATTGATATTTCTTCCAGCAATCTTGATTCCAGCTTGTGCTTTATCCAGCCCAGCGTTTCTCATGATGTACTCTGCATAGAAGTTAAATAAGCAGGGTGACAATATACAGCCTTGACGGACTCCTTTCCCAATTTGGAACCAGTCTGTCATTCCACATCCAGTTCTAATTGTTGTTTCCTGACCTGCATACAGATCTCTCTGAAGGTAGGTGAGGTGGTCTGGTGTTTCCATCTCTTTAAGAATTTTCTACCATTTGTTGTGACCACAGTCAAAGGTTTTAGTACAGCCAGTGAAGCAGAAGTAGGTATTTTTCTGGAATTTTCCTGCTTTTTCTATAATCCAATGGATGTTGGCAATTTGATCTCTGGTTCCTCTGCCTTTTCTAAATCCAGCTTGAACATCTGGAAGTTCTCGGTTCACAAACCTAGCTTGAAGGATTTTGAGCATTACTTTGCTAGTGTGTGAAATGAGTGTAATTGTGCGGTAGTTTGAGCATTCTTTGGCGTTGCCTTTCTCTGGGACTGGAATGAAAACTGACCTTTTCCAGTCCTGGGGCCACTGTTCAGTTTTCCAGATTTGCTGGCACATCGAGTAGGGCATTTTCACAGCCTCTTCTTCTAGGATTTGAAGCAGCTCAGCTGGAATCCCATCACCTCCACTAGCTTTGTTCATAGCGATGCTTCCTGAGGCCCATTTGCCTTCACCTTCCAGGATGTGTGGCTCTACGTGAGTGAGCACACCATGGTGGTTATCTGGGTCATGAAGGTCTTTTCCGTACAGTTCGTCTGTGTAAGCTTGCCATCTCTCCTTAATATCTTCCGCTTCTGTTAGGTCCAGACCATTCCTGTCCTTTAGCTAGCCCATCTTTGCATGAAATGTTCCCTTGGCATCTCTCATTTTCTNGGATGCCATGATCTTCATTTTTTGAATGTTGAGTTTTAAGTCTGGTTTTTCACTCTCCTCTTTCACTTTCATCAAGAGACTTTTTAGCTCCTCTTCACTTTCTGCCATAAAGGTGGTGTCATCCGCATATCTGAGGTTATTGATATTTCTTCCAGCAATCTTGATTCCAGCTTGTGCTTTATCCAGCCCAGCGTTTCTCATGATGTACTCTGCATAGAAGTTAAATAAGCAGGGTGACAATATACAGCCTTGACGGACTCCTTTCCCAATTTGGAACCAGTCTGTCATTCCACATCCAGTTCTAATTGTTGTTTCCTGACCTGCATACAGATCTCTCTGAAGGTAGGTGAGGTGGTCTGGTGTTTCCATCTCTTTAAGAATTTTCTACCGTTTGTTGTGACCACAGTCAAAGGTTTTAGTACAGCCAGTGAAGCAGAAGTAGGTATTTTTCTGGAATTTTCCTGCTTTTTCTATAATCCAATGGATGTTGGCAATTTGATCTCTGGTTCCTCTGCCTTTTCTAAATCCAGCTTGAACATCTGGAAGTTCTCGGTTCACAAACCTAGCTTGAAGGATTTTGAGCATTACTTTGCTAGTGTGTGAGATGAGCGCAATTGTGCGGTAGTTTGAGCGTTCTTTGGCATTGCCTTTCTCTGGGACTGGAATGAAAACTGACCTTTTCCAGTCCTGGGGCCACTGTTCAGTTTTCCAGATTTGCTGGCACATCGAGTAGGGCATTTTCACAGCCTCTTCTTCTAGGATTTGAAGCAGCTCAGCTGGAATCCCATCACCTCCACTAGCTTTGTTCATAGCGATGCTTCCTGAGGCCCATTTGCCTTCACCTTCCAGGATGTGTGGCTCTACGTGAGTGAGCACACCATGGTGGTTATCTGGGTCATGAAGGTCTTTTCCGTATAGTTCGTCTGTGTAAGCTTGCCATCTCTCCTTAATATCTTCCGCTTCTGTTAGGTCCAGACCATTCCTGTCCTTTAGCTAGCCCATCTTTGCATGAAATGTTCCCTTGGCATCTCTCATTTTCTTGAAGAGATCTCGAGTCTTTCCCATTCTGTTGTTTTCCTCTATTTCTTTGCATTGATCACTGAGGAAGTCTTTCTTATCTCTCCTTGTTATTCTTTGGAACTCTGCATTCAGATGGGTGTATCTGAGAACCCCATGAGCAGTATGAAAAGGCAAAAAGAAATGACAGTGAGAGATGAGCTCCAAAGGTCAGCAGGTGCCTAATATGTTACCGGAGATCAGTGGAGAAATAGCTCCGGAAGAAATGGAGATGCTGAGCCAAAGCTCAAACAACCCCCTGTTGCGGATGTGACTGGAGATGGAAGAAAAGTCTGATGCTGTAAAGAGCAATATTGCATAGGAACCTGGAATGTTACGTCCATGAATCAGGGCAAATTGGAAGTGATCAAACAGGAGATGGCAAGAGTGAACACTGAGATTTTAGGAATCAGTGAACAAAAATGGACCACAGTGGGTGAATTTAACTCAGAGGACCATTATATCTAGTACTGTGGGCAAGAATCCCTTAGAAGAAATGGAGTAGCCCTCATAGTCAAAAAAAGAGTCCAAAATGCAATACTTCATGCCATCTCAAAAACGACAGAATGATCTGTTTGTCTCCAAGGCAAACCATTCAATAAGACAGTAATCCAAGTCTATGCCCCAACCACTAATTCCAAAGAAGCTGAAGTTGAACCATTCTATGAAGACCTACAAGACCTTCTAGAACTAACTCAAAAAAGCTGTCCTGTTCATCATAGGGGACTGGAATGTCAAAGTAGGAAAGAGATACCTGGAGTAACAGGCAAGTTTGGCCTTGGAGTGAAAAATGAAGCAGGGCAAAGACTAACAGAATTTTGCCAAGAGAATGCACTGGTCATAGCAAACACCCCATCTGAACAATACAAGAGACGACTCTACACGTGGACAGCACCAGATGGTCAACACCAAAATCAGATTGATTATATTCTTTGCAACCAAAGATGGAGAAGCTCTATACAGTCAGCAAAAACAAGACTGGGAGCTGACTGTGGCTCAGATCATGAACTCCTTATTGCCAAATTCAGACTCAAATTGAAGAAAGTAGGGAAAACCACTAGACCATTTAGGTATGACCTCAATCAAATCCCTTATGATTATACAGTGGAAGTGACAAACAGATTCAAAGGATTAGATCTGATAGACGGAGTGCCTGAAGAACTGTGGATGGAGATTCATTATGTTGTATAGAAGGCAATGACCATCCCCAAGAAGAAGAAATGTCAAAAGGCAAAATGGATGTCAGAGTAGGCTTTATAAATAGCTGAGGAAAGAAGAGAAATAAAAGGCAAAGGAGACGAGGAAAGAAAACATAGTAACAGAACTGAAAATGCCTCCTAAGAGGGTCATCAGGTCAGATCAGTGCAGGCGCTCAGTCGTGTCCGACTCTGCGACCCCATGAATCGCAGCACGCCAGGCCTCCCTGTCCATCACCATCTCCCGGAGTTCACTCAGACTCACGTCCATTGAGTCCGTGATGCCATCCAGCCATCTCATCCTCTGTTGTCCCCTTCTCCTCCTGCCCCCAATCTTTCCCAGCATCAGAGTCCTTTCCAATGAGTCAGCTCTTCTCATGAGGTGGCCAAAGTACTGGAGTTTCAGCTTCAGCATCCTTCCTTCCAAAGAACACCCAGGGCTGATCTCCTTCAGAATGGACTGGTTAAGAGAGTCATCAGGAGTCTCTATACAGCTGAGGAAAGAATCTGAACTAAAGACAGGGCCCGCGAGCCACACAGACTGAAATGCAAAGAGAAAACAGTGAAAAACTATTGATGGAGAATCCAAAAGCTGTGCGACAAAGGAAAGGGTCAGAAATGGGGGGAAATGGAGGCAACATGTGTCTCCCTATTTTCGTTGCTCACTAGATGTTGAGACGAGCACTGTGCCTGAGGAGNATCTCCTTCAGAATGGACTGGTTAAGAGAGTCATCAGGAGTCTCTATACAGCTGAGGAAAGAATCTGAACTAAAGACAGGGACCGCGAGCCACACAGACTGAAATGCAAAGAGAAAACAGTGAAAAACTACTGATGGAGAATCCAAAAGCTGTGCGACAAAGGAAAGGGTCAGAAATGGGGGGAAATGGAGGCAACATGTGTCTTCCTATTTTCGTTGCTCACTAGATGTTGAGACGAGCACCGTGCCTGAGGAGCTGGCTGCTTGTAGCATCATCATGGCAACATTTGCTGTGAACTCATGTATCAGGAGCGTTTTTTTAAAATTTACTTTTTAAAAAAATTTATTCACTTTTAATCGGAGGATAACTGCTTCCCGGTGTTGGTCTCTGCCCCGCAACATGGATCAGCCACAGGCACGCGTGTCCCCTCCTTGAGCCTCCCTCCCGCCTTCCGCCCCACCCTCCCCAGGTTGTCCCAGGCTTGGCACCAGGTTGCCAGCCCTGTGTTAAAGCCACTTCCTGTCAGCTGTCTGTCTCACACATGGCACACATACGTCTCAGTGCCACCTGCGAAATCCACCCACCCCTCCTGCCCCTTATGTGTCCACAGGCTGGCCTATATCTGAGTCTCTATTCCTGCCCCAAAACAGCTTCGTTAGCACCATTCTTGTAGACCCCACGTGTGCGTGTTGACATGCAGCGTGTCTTCCTCTTTCTGCCTTGAGAAGCGTGCTTTCTCAGAGACGTCCGTGCATTTTTGGCGGTGCCAGCCTCTGCTGCTGTGAGGGCTTCCGTCTGGTTGTGCTGAGCGGGGCCACTTCCACTACAAGCAGCCGGCTCCTCAGGACCGGTACTGTGCTGCGCAGGCTTCTCACCATGGCGGCTTCTCTTGCCGCGTGGTGCCGGCTTCGGGGCATGAGGACGTCGGCAGCTGGGGCACATGAGCTCAGCGGTCGCAGCTCCTGGGCCGGGTCGATAGTTGTGGCAGCAGACGAGCTCATCTGCNTTCTCACCGCGGCGGCTTCTCTCGCCACGTGGTGCGGGCTTCGGGGCATGAGGACGTCGGCAGCTGGGGCACGTGAGCTCAGCGGTCGCAGCTCCTGGGCCGGCTCGATAGTTGTGGCAGATGAGCTCATCTGCTCCCCTATGTGGGGGTCGGGGGGGGGGTCCTCCCAGATCAGGGATCGAAACTGCGAACCCGTGTGTCCTGCTCTGGCAGGAGGCCTCTTCACCACTGAGCCACCAGGGAGGCCGGAAGTGAGCTTTTCTCTGTGGAGCTGTGAGTGCTCACTCCTCCTCCCAGAGTCCTTCTGTTGCCCAGGCCAAGACTGCACAGCAGGCCAGGGAGCCCAGAGGTGAGGTCTCGGGGAAGGAATAGCGCCTTTATTCAGAAGCCGGCAGGCCCAGAAGATGGTGGACTAATGTCCCAAAGAGCCACATTCTTTGGGGTAGGGTGCGGCTTCTTTTGCGCTAACAGAAAGGGTGGGCAGGGGATTGGAGGTGAAAGGGTGCAGGCAGGCTGCAGACTTCCTGGAGCCCCCTGGCCTTCCAGCGAGCAGAACATTTGTTTGTCCTGCTGCTTGCTCACGCAGGCTGGATCTCACAGCTCCTGCAAAGCCTCAAGTTGTTAGCAGTTATTTTTACTTTGCCTCTCTTATCTCTGCTTGTTTGCAAGGCTCCTAGGCTGAAAGCAAACTTATCTGCAGCAAGTAACCCGGGGCCGTGGGATGGGAACGTTATTCAGGGGATTAGCGGGCTATTTGGGAACAAACAACGTGCCTCTGCTGGTTAACTCCTGACGCGCGGGGGCCCAGGGGCCGCGGAGTGAGGAGGGCAGCTTCAGCATATGTTATTTCTGTCCTTGTCTGCTTCCAGTCCCCTCAAAAGTCTGCATTTCACAGAACCCATGGGCAGTTTTAAATATTACAAATCTACACATCACATCAAAATGATGTTTTGTAAACCCTCGGAGTCTGAGTAGGCTCCAGGAGTTGGTGATGGACAGGGAGGACAGGCGTGCTGCGGTCCATGGGGTCACAGAGAGTCGGACACGACTGATCGGCTGAACTGAACTGAGAGCTGATGTTAGTACTAGTTGCTCAGCTGGAATCCTTGTGACCCAGGGATCGAACCTGGGTCTCCTGGGTTGCAGGAGGATCCCTCACTGTCTGAGCCTCCAGGGAAGCCCCCTTAGGGCTGACATGAAAATGGTGAAACCTAGTTGATCTGACACCAGGAAAGTGGACTCAAGCCATAGTACAAGGCAGTGGGTGTTTGTCCCTACTCACAAAGCCTGTTGACTTTGAAGCGGTATTTCATTGTTGGCTAATGGAAGCCTGAAACGGTGGGGTGTGTGTGCGGTGTGTGCGTCTGAAGAATTCAGAGAGCATGCTCGTGGTGACATTTCCCCGGCACAAAAGAACCACCATTTCATGCCACTTTCCTTAAGGCAGGGAATGGGTTTCAAGCTGTTTCCCTTAACGCTCTTCTTCCCACCCGTTTCCCACCGTGAGACCAGAGCAGGGATTCCGAAAGGCAGCCAGCCTGTCCCCTTCTGAGCCCCCGCCCCCAGCGGCCCCCAGAGTGGCCAGGGTCTGCGGCGAAGCTGTAAAGCCCCGCGGAATGTTCCCAGCAGGCAGATTTCAGCGGTCATCAGTGCTGGCCTGCAAAGGCCCAAATACCTTTCGATAAACTGACGTTGGGAACTTGGTATCTTCAAACATTGCTGTCTTTGGTGAAAATATTTCAAATCCAAGCTCATCTTAAGAGCTAATCTCTCCCACAGCTGCTGCTGTGAGATAAGGCCGGCTGTGCAGAGAGGCGCTGTCTGCAGCCTGCAGGGAAGCTCAGCCTGGGAACGCTGCGGGGGCGGCGGGCGGGCCTGGCTGGATGGCGGGCCTCTGCCTCAGAGGCCTTCGCGTCCGTGGTGGGAAGCCCAGTCCTGCCAGGAGTGGATGACATCGGGGGAATTCTAACTTTTGAATTCTTGGGATTCTGGCTACCTTTAAAATGACAGAAACACACATTAGCTGAGTTTGTCAGCACCGTTTAAGGCAGAAATGTGGAGAAAGAGGGCCCACTCACACTTTATCCGATAACTCAGAGCTCCGGTGGTGAACAGGCCCTGAGTCCTGCCTCAACTGTGGCGCTGTGGGCTGGCTGAACNGTCCAGAGCATCTTCCCTGCTTGGCTTGCCATCAGTGGGGATGGGCCCTGCTGTTACCAGGGTCTTTCCAGAGCTTGGGGAAGGAGGTCCTGGGAGCAGGAGCAACTTGGCAGCAGCCACGGCCAGGGCCAGAGTCCGCCCTGGACGCAGTCCCCTCTGAGTCAGGCGGCAGGGCTTGGATGAAGGACCACAGGTGCCGATGAGAGAGAGGGACAGGGCACCGAGAGGCCAGCACAGGCAGGGCCACTTCCTCTGGGGCCTTGCCCTGGTGGCCCAAGGCCCAGGAGGCGGCCTGAGCTGCGGAGGGACAGGCAAGGCAGGCGTCTGCAGGCGCGGGCCAGGCTGGCACAGGACGAGTGAGAGAGGCCTTGCTCTGACTCCACTCCCCTGCCCAGTCCCGCCCTGCCCTGAGGCAGCTCGGACCACATGGAGGGACGGGGCCAGATGAGAACGCAGGTTACCTTAGGGCCAGGGCCCTGCTCCTGGGGGGAAAGGTCCGCGGCACTGGCCTCTCCGAGTTCTCTGCCTGGGGGACCAGCCTGTCACAGCGGCCAGGTCCAGACTGTCCCGCCTGGAGCCGTGCCCCCACCCTGACTGTGTGCAGACGCAGAGGTCGCGGACCAGAGGGCACCCACGGATTCCCGTTGGCCTCTGCTCATCCGCTCGGTTCCTCGTCCTCCTCAAAGTTGGCTCCTCTCGTGAGAGAGGGGACCTGGCAGATGACAAAAGGCCGGAGAGACACAGTCACAGCACCTCCGCAGGGAGGCTGCAAGGCCGGCGGCTTTTTGTCCCTTGCACTGGGCAGTCCCTGCCCCCGGGGAGGCTGTGCCCACGGAGCTCAGGGCTGGTGTGGGGGCAGGGCTTGCGGGCACCTCCACTGGGGGGTGGACAGTGGGAGGCGAATGTAACCAACTTGAGATGCGGCGGTGCCAGGTAAGGACGGTCCCCGGTCCAAGGACGGGTGTCCTCAGGAGTGAGGTGAAGACGTGAGGTGCAGACGCGGGGGAGAGAAGCCGTGTGAGAACTCAGGGGCCCGGGAGCGAGGCCGTGGGGGCTCCCCCAGAGCCGGCGGGGGGCGCAGCCCTGCGGACGCCCTGCTGGTGGACTCTGGCACCCACGGCTGGGAGAGAGTTCACGCCTGTTTTCTAAGCATCTGACCGGCTCAATGAACAACTCCAGGAGATGGTGAAGGACAGGGAGGCCTGGCGAGCTGCAGATCATGGGGTCGCAAACAATCGGACACGACTGAGTGACTGGACAACAACCGCAGTCACGGTCACTTTTTCCAGCCTCCATGGAAAACCAGCAGAGGCCGCAAAGGTGAACAGAGCCTCAGGCCAAGGACCCCGCGCGACACGTCCCGCGACACAGGAAGGGGGCCTTGCTGTTCCTCAGGAGTCATGTGATGGAAAATCAAGAACTAAAGAGAGAGGGCAAAACCACCACCCCAAGGAGGTCATTTTAAAACAAGTAAACATGTGCATGCCTAGAGGAGAAAAGGCACAGACGGGAACCAGACGGACCACATGCCCAGCGCCTTACCTGCCCTGGCAGGTGCGCTCCGGCCCCGGAGGCCCCACCCTAGCGCCTTCTCTCTCCACCTGCTCCTCTGACCTTCTCCACCCTCAACCCACCAGAACCATGGGCTGCTCTGGCTGCTCCAGAGGCCGCAGCTCCGGCGTTGGGGGCCGCAGCTCCTGCCGCAGAGGCCGCGGCTCGCGTGGCTGCTCCCTGTCCAGCTGCTGCGTCCCCGTTTGCTGTCAGTGTAGGGCACAAGGCTCCGGCCTTGGGCCTCGGGGGATCCACTGCCCCCAGGGTGTGACCAGCGCCCCGTCCCAGCTCTGCGTCTCCTGCACCCGGGAGCACTGTCCCCTGGGCTCTGAGGACGGGAGTGGCCCCGTCGCGTCCTTGGCCTGTCATGCGACTCCTCTGCTGTCACAAAGAGTCTCCTTCTTCCCCAGCTGCGAATCTGATAGCTTCAGAGTTCTAAGAACCTGGAATCTCCAGCAAGCCCTCTCCGGGTCCAGCCCAGATGGGCCCCCTGCCCCCGCCAGCCCCCCACTTCCTGGCCCTTCCTCTGCACTCGCTCCATCTCAGCCAGCCTCGAAGCAAAGCAGAGCTCAGAACCGGGGGGAAAGGGACGAGGAGCCGTCGAGCCCTTGCTGCGGTTCTGGTCAGCAGACGCAGCTCACCCACCGTCTTGCCTTCACATGTACTGAGCATCCACAGCATCTCCAGCTCCCTGTCGCCCTGGGGCTGCAGCCGTGAGGAACACGGAGGCCCCGCCCAGGGGTCAGCGTCTGTGGGGCGGGCTCCCCCAGTCCTGCGGCCGCGCTGGGGGCTGGTCCTCCTGGCAGACGAGCCCCAGGCCCTGGGCACACACCTGGGCGAGGCCCGGGTGCAGGCGCACAGGTGAGGGTTGGCGCCTCCATCTGCCTGCACGTCCTGCCTGTGACCGGGACGGGACTCCCAGCCAGCGCCCAGGGCCTCCATCTGGGAGGCTGCTGGGAGGGCAGAGGAGAGACAGAGTCTGGGTGGGTCGTGCACATGCTCTGCCGCTGGGGCTGGAGGGATGGCTTGTGCTGGAATACTTTGACACCTCCTCGCGTGGGGGCCTGGGTGGTGGGAGCGGGCTGCCCCGCGCCTGCCTGGGGCTCAGGCTCTCCTGGGCCCACGGGGCACACAGGCTGCTGGGGGCCACTCTGGGCTCCGGTCGGGGCCTTGCCTCCTGGGTGCTCGGCCTCCAGGTCTGGGGAAGGCCAGGTCCCTGGTGGCCATCAGACCCAGGCCTGTGTCCTCTAGGTTGGCCTCGGGCCCCCGTTCCCGAACCTCCTGCTCAGCGAGGCCTCGTGGGAGCCACACCACAGGAAAGGCTGGCATCCCCAGGGCGGTGGGGCTCCTCGGCCACTCACCGGGCTTGATACTCTTGATGCCAGTGTCCCGGGCTGGGCTTCAGCCCTGTCAAAGCCTCTGCCCACTGCCAGCCACACGAGGAGGTGGCCCAGAGGGGGAAAGGGGTGGGATCCCGTCTCCCCACCCCTCCCTCCTGCCCGTAATGCCCTCCCCTGATCACCCATCCCTCCTCTGTCCTGTCAGGAGCCCCGTTTAGTCCTGGAATCACCACAATAAAGACTGGGGTCATCCCACACCCTCCTCATCGGGGCTTCTCCCTGGCCCCAGGGCCAATGAGGACCTGGGTGTGGGCAGGGGTCCCTGCTAGCCCCCGGGAGGACCCCACCCAGCAGTGGCACCTTCTGCCTAGGCCACCACTGACCCCCAGATGTGGGCATCCCCCCACCCCCAGGGACCAGTCTCGGGCAGCAGGGAGGCCCGGCCTCCTTCCGCCCGCTCTCCTGGGCAGGTGTTTTCCCAGCAGCCGGAGGTGCCCTGTCCTTTGACATCTGATTTATCGCTTCCCTTAACATGGAACCATGATTTAAGAATAATAACAGTAATAGCTAACTTTTACTGAGTGTCACACGCCAGGTTAACCGTTAATGGAGTTAAATGCTCTCTATACTCTCGTGTGTCAGGTTAAATGTTAACTGAGTTATAAGTTAACCGCTTTATATACTTTATCCTAAATGTATAATTAAAAAACAAGGGGTCAAGAGGTAAAGGAATTTGCCCCAAGTCACGGAGCCGGTAAGTCCAAAGCCTGGGTCCAAACAGGGTCACTTTGTTCCCAAGGCCCGATTCCCTTGGATGCTCTTGACTTACCCAGAGGGTGTAGATTATTTCAGAGCTAAAGTTCAGCAGGAATGCAGCCTCCCATGGGAAGAAAGAGCAGAAGGACAATGACATCCTTGCGTCCGGATCTGGGGCGGTGGGAGCCTGGGAGCCTAGCTTTTGCTCTGAACCCCCAGCTCTTTCCAAAAGGGAAAGAGGGGTCTCACCGGCCTTGTCCCCTGGGGGAGGCACAGAGCAGTTTGCAGAAGCCCTTCCATCCTCTAGAGAGGGGAGAGTCACATGGGGTGGTGGGCCACCCAGGACAGAGGACTGCAGGGGTCCCGGTGGCTGCCTCAGGGGGCTTAGGGGCCTGTTCTCAGACCTGCCAGGGAAGGCAGGTCGTGTCTCACGAAATTCGTGCATGATCAGCAGGTTTGAAGTTCCAGTTCAGGGAAAGCGTGTCTGGTCCTGTGTAAGCGGGGGTGGGACCCGACACGTCCCAACAGCATGGCCAGGCCACGGTGCCTGGGTGTTGGGTCAGGCATCTGGATGTTTCCATAAGGGTGTCTGTAGGTGAGACGAGCATTTGACTTGGTAGATGGTGAGTGAAGCAGATGGCAGTCCGTGAGGCGGGTGGCCCCGCTCAGTCAGCGGAAGGCCTGGGCCAGACAAAAGCCGACCTCCCCCAGGAGGAGGAAGTCCCGCCAGGGTGGCCTCTGGATCCTGCTTGCAGGGCTGGCTCCTGCCGGCTTGCCAGCAGACCACCTTCCAACTCAAGCTGCCGCCCTGTCCTGCTCTGCACCCCGGCCCCTTTCAGCAGGGGGCTTTTCAGGCCTCCATGATGGTTCGCCAGTGCCTTAAAGCGGGTGTCTTTCTGGAGACACGCGTCCTGTCGGCTCTGCTGCCCTGGAGGAGCCGGCCAGCGGACTGACTGCTAGCCACGGGAACGCTGCCCACAGAGGCCTGTCCGCACCCGGAGGTTCCAGGCCCTCTGAGCTGCCTCTGTGAGATGCCACTGAGGATGGTGGAGCCCAGAATTCAGGGAAGACCTCAAGTAACCAGTCCCGGGAAGATGCCTCCCTGTCAGAAGGCCTCTGGCCCTGAGCCTGGGCAAGCCCGCACACATCCTGGGATCCACGCTGAGGTCTGGGCCGGCAGGCGTGTTGCTGTGTGTGTGAGCCTTCCTGCGAGAAGCAGGCTGCCTGGCCAGCTGGTGGTGGTGGTGGAGGGAGTTTTGGGTAACAGACACCATTGAACAGTAGAAACCCCACGTGAGGTGCTGCAGGGGTCGGCTGTGGTGGGAGGCCAAGGGCCCGATCAGGCCTGGGAGCCCAGCCCCTGTCTGCTCCACTGGCCCAGGGGACCTGGTCCCGTCAGCCCTCACCTGTGGGACGTGCGGCTCCCGACCTTGAATGCGTCATCCTTGGAGTCCTTCCAGCTCCGGCACACCGGAGGATGCAGGGCCTGGAGAGTTCCTTGAGCTGAAAAGAAAATGGGATTGTTGGGTAGAAGAAGGAAAGTCCTTCTCAGGCCGTGGCTGATGCACAGTTGCCAGGCTGGTCGTCACGGGCCAGGTGAGCACTGCTGGAGGTGGCTGTGAGGGGCAGCGGTCAGGCCCGCCCTGCTGTTGCCCCCCAGACCCCCAGCCACCACCTTACCCTGCCTCGGCTCCTTACACTGGAAAAAGAGAAAAGAAACCCCACGGGAAAGGGGACGACTGGCACAGGCCCCCCTAACTGCACACGCTGGCCGCCTGCTAGAGCCGGCACTCAGGTGGGGACCGAAGCTTCCAGCACCCAGGGAGCCACTGTGAGCTGCTGTCCCCCGCTGCCCCCAGGGCCCACTCTCAGTCCTCCAGCCGAGCGAGCCCTGCTGGTCAGGGGCGGTCACACCGGTGCCGCACACCCTATGCGTCCCTCGTGTCCCTTGGCTCTGAGTCCTTTCCACCCAGGTGTGCTGGCGGCTCCGTCCACGCCGTGTAGGGGACGGCGGAGCGTCCACCGGGCACACGTGCCACTGTGTCCTCATGCAGGCGGGGTGCACGGTGGGTGGTCTGAGGGGGTGGGCTGCACCGTCAGAGACCGAGGTGGTCAGGAAGCCCACCCACCGTCTGAAGGAGGGAGCAAGAAATGTCCTTCCCGAGTCAGAGCTGCAGGCGACAGAGCGTCTGCCCGAGTGAGGCCCAGAAACAAAGGGCGTGCAGCCAGGATCCAGAGAAGATGGACAGAGGGGAAAGCCACGGGCCTGTGCTCGGCCCCTCAAACTCAGCCGAGTGCTAGCACAAGAAATCCAGCTGCTTCATATGCACAGATGTAATGTGTGTATATGTCAGATGTGAACACATGCACAATATGTAACATGTCTATAAATATGTGTAAGCTGGTGTGTGTGTGATTTGTGGTAGAACAGGGCGAGGGAGGGAAGTAGAGATTTTCATAGGAACTTGTTTAAAGATTAAATACAGGGACTGCTCCTCAAAAATATATAATATACAAAATGCACATTTGCGTGTAAGCTATAATGGCACCCCACTCTAGTGTTCTTGCCTGGAGAGTCCCAGGGACGGGGGAGCCTGGTGGGCTGCTGTCTACGGGGTCGCACGGAGTCGGACACGCCTGAAGCGACTTGGCGGCAGCAGCAGCAGCAGCATACATTTTATACGTATCATCCATCTCGTCTGTCTACCTACCCACGTATCCATCTATCTGCATGTCACCATCTACACCTTCCTATCTGCCTGTCAATCATCTGCCTCCCCACTGCCATCTGAGTCCGCCTTGGCCTTGTGGACCCCGGCACCACCGGCGCCCAGCCCAGGCCTCAGCCTCCAGCAGAGCCGCGGTGCCAACTGCTGCCACCAGATGGNGACCTAAACCTCTTACTTTATACAAAATTAACTGTATCAATCACAGATTTAAACCTCTCACTTTATACAAAATTAACTGTGTATCAATCACAGATCTAAACACAAGCTGCACAGCTGCAGAACGCTTGCTTTCTTTCCTTTTGTCTGGGCCACGCCGCAGGAGGATGCTGGTTCCCTAACCAGGGCCTGAACCCACGTCCCCCTGCAGGGGAGTGCAGAACCTTAACCACTGATCCGCCAGGGAAGTCCCGTGAAACCGCGAAGCATGCAGAATAAAGCAGGGGGGAGCGTCTCTGTGGCCTCGGGAAACACAGACAGTGAGCAATAGGAGTGTNGGCGCCGAGGGCCTCTTCTGAGGGCCGGTCATGGTCCCGGTTCATCAGGGCTCCATTTTCCTCTTCTGTTTGACTCACCTCGTGGGGACCGCGAGGCATTTGAGTTTTCTCTCGTGTACATTCTATTTCTCGCCCCCACAGACTGGAGTGAAGCTTTGAGGGGGGAACCAGGAGGCTCCTGAGTCGCCTCCCTTTGTTCCCCGGCTTTCAGATGGTGCCCAGGGGCCTCAAGATNGTGCACACGGGGGCTGGGCCCCTTTGCAGTTCACCTGAAACTTTCACAGCGTTGTTAACCGACTGTGTGAAGTGAGATGCGTCAGTCGCTCGGTCGTGTCTGACTCTCTGTGACCCCATGGACTGTAGCCCACCAGGCTCCTGTGTCCTTGGGGATTTCTCAGGCAAGAAAATACTGGGGTGGGTTACCATTTCTTTCTCCGGGGGATCTTCCTGCCACAGGGATCAGACCCGTGTCTCTTGATCTTTAGCAAGACCAAGATTCTTTACCGTCTGAGGCACCAGGGAAGCCCATACCCCAATACAAAATAAAAAGCTTACAAAAAGAAATAAACAATAAATTAGGGGGCATTTATTACAGTTTGGATGTACAGAGGAAGGGAATAAAATCCTGTGTGTTTGCTATGGAGGAAGCGCTGGCCAGCGGGCAGTGGTCTCGGGAGGAGAGCTGAGTGGGGGGTCCCTTTGGAGGGACCACGTGTTTCCTTCACCGTTTTCCCATCAAGCACGTAGCCGAAGGGGAACTCGTGAAAACCTGACACCGAAGTGTCACTGAATCACAGAGCAGCAGGGCGCCCTGCTCTCAGCTCGGCAGCAAGGGGGCTCTGTGGTTCCACTTACTGTAAAACCGGAGAAGACTATTTTTTAAAAAATGCAAATGGCTGTTCTCCGGAAATGACCCTGCAGCCATTTCGAATGAAGGAACATTCATCCCAGAAAATCTGCTAGAACTCGGTAAGAACTGGAAGCGTCCAGGGTCTGTGAACCTAGCTGTGTACCCCCGAACCCCTGCACTGCGGCTCAGCCAGACGGAAGCCCACCCCAGGCCAAGAGCCACGCTCCAGGGGCGCCCACACCCTGCCCCCGCCCCCAGATCCCACCGTTGGGCTACCTTCCCCGGAGGGCAGCTTGTTGGCGTTTCTTGGCCTGGCCCTCTGTTTGAGGCTAAATCCTGAGTGAGTGTGGCTGAGGAGAGCGGGTCCTTCTCCAGCTCAGACCCCACCTGGGCCCCACCCTGGGCTCAGGCGCTGAGGGTGCTGGTTCCCTCTCCCCATGCACTGGCTCGTGGTGGGGGCGGGGGGTTCCCTGCTGAGACTTGGAGTGGCCGGCCCCAACCCATCAGGCACTCAACTTCTTCCTCTCCTTTTAATTTTTACTTTTCGGCTTTGCCCCACAGCATGTGGGATCTCAGTACCTCGACCAGGGGTCGAACCTGTGTCCTCTCTGCAAAGCCTTAACCACTGGACCACCAGGGACGTCTCCAAGCACTGTTTCTAAAGTGGGGTTGAGATCCTGCGAGCCGTGGCTCCTGCCCCTAGCTGTGATCAGGGCTGTGATTCAGAGAGCTTTCCAGGGGAGAAGCAGGCTGTGGAACCAGGCTAAATCCTAACGACTTCATCTGCAGCCGAGTGAAGTCACCTCTCAGGACCAGTGGCTGCGATTGGGAGGAGAGAGAGAAATCCTTTAGAGATGCAGGGTAAGAGAGCCGGGAAGAGCAGCGGCGGCCAGGAGCCTCCTGGGTCAGCACAATCTCAGACCCCTGTCCCAGGAGCAAGGAACAACCCCATGGACTGTAGGCCGCCAGGCCCCTCTGTCCATGGGATTCTCCAGGCAGGAACACTGGGGCGCATAGCCCTTCCGTTCTCCAGGGGATCTTCCCAATCCAGAGATCGAACCCACGTCTCCTGTATTACAGGCAGATTCTTTACTGTCTGGGCCACAGAGGAAGTCCCAAAAGAATAATTTGTCCTGCACAAAGTCTCAAACTGCAATGGCTGATAGACATGGACAGAACTGAGCCCGGATGTAGGCGATGGGGTCCCAGGGCACTCACAGCACCTCCACCCCACAACAGCTCGTGGTTCGTTTCAAGTGCACGTGGGACAGTAACACATTCTGGAGCAGAAAGTACGTTTCAGCCAAGTTTTAAAGTTTTGTGTCATAGAAAATACGTTATCTGACCAGATGGTGTTAAATTAGGTCTTAATAGCAGGAAGAACGGAGAAGGCAATGGCACCCCACTCCAGTACTCTTACCTGGAAAACCCCATGGACGGAGGAGCCTGGTGGGCTGCAGTCCATGGGGTCGCACAGAGTCGGACATGACTGAGCGACTTCACTTTCACTTTTCACTTTCATGCACTGGAGAAGGAAATGGCAACCCACTCCAGTGTTCTTGCCTGGAGAATCCCAGGGACGGGGCAGCCTGGTGGGCTGCTATCTCTGGGGTCGCGCAGAGTCGGACACAACTGAAGCGACTTAGCAGTAGCAGCAGGAAGAAATCTTTAAAATACCTGTGTATTTGGAAACAAAATACCAAACCACTACAAAATCCACAGATCAAAGAATAGGTCAAGGTGTAAGTTAGAAATTACTTCCAAAGAAAGAAAGTGAAGTGACTCACTCTCTGAATTTCTGCTTTCACAGTTTAGAGTATCAATGTACAGATTATAAAAGAAGTTCTCAGTGAAAGGGCCTCAGTTCTCATCTTAACTGATTAGAGAAAGGAGGAATTAATTCAACTTAAAAAAGAAAAATGTGAAAGATCAGAGTGAGAGTCATGCAACTGCAAAAAAGCAGCAGAGAGAATCTGAGACTGAAGGCTGGTGCTCAGAGACCACTAGGATTGACTGACTCTCAGCCAGGCCGACCGTGGGAAGAGAGGAAACAGGAGTCTGCAGGATCCCATGACAAAGCATTGCTGCCGTGGTTCACTGCCTCAGTCGCACCTGACACTTTGCGACCCCATGGACTGCAGCACGCCAGGCCTCCCTGTCCAACACCACCTCCTGGAGCTTGCTCAAACTCTTGTCCATTGAGTTGGTGATGCCATCCAACCATCTCATCCTCTGACAAAAGCATAACCACTACATATTCCACAGATATTAAAAGAAAAGAAAGGGAACCACAAGAGCAGCTTTGTGTCTATACTTTTTATAATTTAGATAATAAATTAAACTGGACAAAATCGGTGAGTGACACAATGTTCCGCAGCTCACTCAAGAAGGAACAGAGACCAGATAACTTTATTTACTAAAGAAGTTTAATTTTGGCTTAAAAAAAAATTCTCACCAAGAAAACTTCAGGCCCAGACGGCTTCATGGGATGAATTCTACCAAACATGCAGAAAAGAAATAGTATGAACTCTGCACAGATCCTTCCAGAAAACTGAAGAGGAAGGAAGTATTATATTAAAATATACACAGAAATAAAAAAGATCTGGATCAACCAAAGCAACTTAGGAAGACAAGAGGACTGAAGTCACCTGACTTCAAAGCTTATCATAAATCTGCAGAAATCTTGGAAACCGTGGCCCTCAGCTAGGGAGGATGTGTTCAACAGGGACATTTGCACGGGGGGAGTTGTATCCCCAGATCCCTATGTTCGAGTCCTGACACCCAGGGCCCCAGAGTGTGGCTCTATTTGGAGCTGGGCCTTTAAAGAGGTGATGATGGAACATTGAGGTCACGGGCGGCCCTAGCCCCGCAGGACTGGTATCCTGGGAGACGAGGCCACCGGCCCAGAAGGGGGGCCTCCGGAGGACCACACCCGCCCACACCGGGGTCCGGGGTTCCAGCTTCCATGACTGGAGATGGGGAGCGTCTGCTGTCTAAGCCCCGTGGGCTGTGCATGTGGGAAACCCACAGCAAGAATTCTCAAAGCTGAGAAAAGTCCTAAATATCAAAAATGAGCAAAAGCCTGAAACAGATGCTTCACTGAAGGAGATTCGCAGACAGCGAGGAAGCACGTGAAAGAATATAGGTTTACCTCCGGCTGACTCAGGGCGAGGTTTGACGGCAAGAAACAAAAATCCGTACAGCAATTATCCTTCAATTAAAAAAAAAGTTCCGCATCACCTGCCACCAGGGAGATGCAGATAAAGCCTCCGTGAGAAAGCGCCACGTGCTTCCCATGTTACTGTTGCTTGGCTGTGCGGGGTCTCGGCTGCGGCGCCGGAGCCTTCGCTGTGCGCGGGGGCGTGCCGTCGAGGCCTGGGGGCTGTGCTTCTGTCTCATGGGCTTACTTGCCCCCCGCAGGCGGGATCCTAGCTCCCCAACCAGGGATCGGACCTGCATCCTCTGCACTGCAAGAGGATTCTTAACCACTGGACCACCAGCATGTCCCCTACGTACATTTTAGAGCATCTAGAATAAAAAAAAAAAAAAAAATCATCTCAAGTGCTGACAGAGATGGCAGCAACGGAAGCGTGCACACCGCTGGCCCTGGTGTAGGATGGGGCGGGCCCACGGGCGAGAGCTTGCTGGGTTCCTATAAGCTAAGCAGAAGTTATCACATGACTCAGCAATGTGACTCAGTGTCAGCCACACAAATGAGACCAAAAAACAACCTGTGTTCACACTGGAGCCCGGCGGCGAGCGCTGTCTGTTGAGGTTTTGTTCCTGTTGTTGCTGTTTGGTTTTTTTTCCCGAACGGCTTGCAGGATCTGAGTTCCCCGCCCAGTGGTTGAACTCGGCCTGGGCAGTTAAAGCTCTGAGTCCTAACCACTGTGTCACAGGGGACCCCCTAATCCATCCCCGACTACTGTAAAAACCATAGCTCTGACTATACAGACCTTTGTCGGCAAAGTGATGTCTCTGCTTTTTAATAAGCTGTCTAAGTTTGTCATAACTTTTCTTGCAAGGCACAAGCGTCCATCTAGATAGCATTCTGGAAAAAGCAACATCACGGAAAGAGAAAAGATCAGTGGTGGCCTGGGCCCCCGGGGTTGAAGAGAGGGCGGAATCGTCTGAGAGGGTGGCCTTGCTCTATGCCGTGATTTTGGTGGAGTTTATACGAGTGGACATTTTGAAAATTCGAAGCACTGTGAACGTGACTGCACCTTACTTCTATCTCAGTCTTTCTGTTAACAGGGAACCCCCGCGGGACCCGCCTGCCGGCTCTTGCGATGCTGGCGGTGCAGGGCCTGGATCAGGCTGGGCAAGGCCTTGGAGAAATCCTTCGGCTGCCCACCTCCTTCAAGGAGAACCAGGCCCCCCAGGACCCAGGCTGCCTGGGAATCTGAGGCATCGGCGGGAGGCAGCCTGTGGCTCCAGTCAAGTGGGTGTTGGATTTCAGAGCACGGCTGCTGGGGCCTTTGATCAGTTACAGTCCTCCAAACGAAGCCAGCAAGTACACGGAGGATTTGCCATCACGATGAAGAAATCTTGCCTACAAGTCACACAAAGCCTGACGCCGACGCTGTAAAATAAATATTTTTTCAAGGACATATGATATATTAACAAAAGAGTGACCATGAAGTAAGTGTGTAAACACTTCAAAAGATTGAAATCGAATACAGAATGTTCTCTGCCCACAGTTCAATTAAGCTAGAACTCCATGAGAAAAATTTAACTAGAATATTCATGTTTGGACATTAAGATACGTATAATAAATATACTGTGGTGGATAAAAATACAAGGTCATGGGGGAAATATTTTTGACTGAATTTAATGATGTTACTGATCCGTTCACAGGCTAAAGTTAGAACAGTGCTACTATTTACCTATTTTTACCATAAAACCAGGAGCTTTCCTGGTGGCCCAGGTGGTAAAGAACGTACCTGCTAATGAAGGAGACCTGGGTTCGATCCCTGGGTCGGGAAGATCCCTAAAGACAGAAATGGCAACCCTGTCCAACATTCCTGCCTGTGAACTCCAGTGGACAATGGAGCCTGGGAGCTGCGGTCCACGGGTTCAAGAAAGAGTCGGACACAACTTAGCGGTTAGACAACCCCCATGAAGCCGATAAAATCAAACGGTTCAATTTAATAAAACGGAAAGAGGGCTAAGCGAACGGTCAGGAAAGGACTTAAGGAAAAAAAACAACAACGTGTGATTTAAACGCAGGAGAACCTGACCCTACGGATTTCTTTTCCTGAAAACTCGGCCGTTTGTGGAACAGGGGAGACAAGGTAATGTTTCCATCAGCTTTATTATTTGCATCGTCCACACCGCGCAGCTTTCGGGATCTCTGTTCCCCAGCCAGGGGTCGAGACAGAGCTCCCTGCAGCGGGAGCAGGAGGCTCGAACACGGGGCCTCTGGGGCAGCCCCTCCCAGCTTTAACGTGAACAACTACGAGCAGGGCTGTCACTCAGGATGCCAAAGCTAGCTTAGGAAACTTGGTCTGATCAAGCAATGAAGACAATCGGAAGTGAGTTTGGTTGGTGCATGAAGTATGACAAGGCTTCGTATTTCCCCGTCTGTTTACTGCACCATTTTCTTCTCCAGTTTTTCAACCCATTTCCCACAGTTACCTTGCACTAGAAAACAAAATGGTAGCCCAAGAAGACAGCTGAAGGGCCACCAGGAGTGGAAGAGCTTGAAACACGTGTGAAGACACGAGGGCCGTGGAGCCTGGCCCTGGCTGTCCCTCCAACCAAACCAGAAGCAGACATCCTGGGTTCATCTGAGTGCGGGGCGCACCCCAGACGGCAGAGAGGCAGGAGCGTCTTCATCCGAAACCACAAGGACAGGACTTCTCCTCGGGTTTATTTAATTTACACATCTGGGGAAGAACTCACCATGCGGAATGAAAAGGAACGGTTGTTCCAAAGGTTGTGCAAATGCTTGATAGCCTTTATGGAAAAGACTCATAAACTGAACAGCGGTCACATCTATGTTTGAAATGAGAGGAGGTAAGATAACAACAAAAAAGAAAATGAGAAAAGATAAAAATTAATAAGTGAACACAGACATAGAAACAACGTTATGAGAACCGGGGGGGAGGCGGGGCAGGGACCGACGAGGGGTCTGAGATGAACGCAGACGGGCCGCGAGGATGGCACACAGAACTATGTGTAATACCTTGTAACAGCCAACAATGCAAAAGAATTTGAAAAAGAACATATATACACATATACGTGCGCAAATGAATCCCTTGGGTGTACACCCAAAGNTGTGAGATGAACGCAGACGGGCCGCAAGGATGGCACACAGAACTATGTGTAATACCTTGTAACAGCCAACAATGCAAAAGAATTTGAAAAAGAACATATATACACATATACGTGCGCAAATGAATCCCTTGGGTGTACACCCAAAGCACAGCATTAACACAACGCCAGTGCGAATGCTTAGAGCTTAACACAGCATTGTGCTCAGCACAACAGCGGTATTTCAGCAAACGCATTTTCAAACTAAAATGAACAAGTCAAGCGTTTAGTGTGAGGCATTGGAAATAGGGACAAATAAATAAGACGAAATAATCACTATTGCAGAAATTGAAACAAAACCGNTGTCTCTTATACACATCTCTCTTTCTGACTCACTTCACTCTATAATAGGCTCTAGGTTCATCCACCTCATTAGAACTGACTCAAAGGCGTTCCTTTTTACGGCTGAGTAATGTTCCGTCGTGCGTGTGCACCACACGTCTTTGTGCCCTCATCTGTCCGTGGACATCTGGCCTGCTTCCGGGTGCCAGCTACTGTAAACAGCGCTGCAGCGGACAGCGGGGTGCGCGTGTTTTCCGGTTTGGGTTCCCACGGGTGTATGCCTAGAGTGGGATTACTGGATCCCACTCGCATCCCATGATGGCTTTATTCCTGGTTTGTTAAGGAATCTCCATACCGTCTCCCATAGTGGCTGCATCAGTTCACATCCCCACCAACAGTGCGAGACCGTTCCCTTTTCTCCACACCCTCTCCAGCACTTACTGTTTGAGACTTTTTGATGAGGGCCCTTCTGACCTGTGTGAGGTAGCACCTCACGGTGCTCTTGATTGCGCTTCTCTGATGGTGAGTGACGTGGAGCATCTTTTCGTGGGCTTGTGAGCCGTCTGTATGCCTTTGGAGAAATGTCTGTTTAGGTCTTTCCCACTTTTTGATGGGCTGTTTGAGTTCTGCCCTTGAGTTCTGTGAGCTGCTTGCATATTTTGGAAATCGACCCTCTGTCATCTGTTTTCTCCCATTCTGAGGGCTGTCTTTTCACCTTGCTTTTGGTTTCCCTTTGCTGTGCAAAAAGCCTAATCAGGTCCCACTTGTTTGCTCTTGCCTTTATTCATTGCTTTTTTTAAAGTGTGTTTTGGCTGTGGTCTGTGGCATGCGGGACCCTGGTTCCGGGACCAGGAATCGAACCTGAGTCCCTGCCCTGGCAGCACAGAGTCTAGACCACCGGACCAGGGAGCGCCAGCCGGTCGTCCCCTCCTGCCTGCTCATTCACTCACCTCTCCAGTTTACCGCACTTTCTACCCTTCTCTCACTTCACTCATTCGCTCTTCCAACTGTGCAGGCCTGTTTCCACTCTTCTCCACCCTTTCTTACTGTCTAGCTATCCCTTCTATCAACACTGCTGATCATTCATCCATCAAAGCTTGGATTGTCAATCCTTCTTCTCTCTTGACTCCTTCCTCCTCATGACCTTGTATCCACCCGCACACGACCCCGGCCAGTCACCTGCCCACTGACAGCGCATTCCTGTCTCTTCCTTTCATTCATTCACACCTCCTGCTCAGTCAGCTCAAAATTAAGCTGCTCGTCCATCCACGCGTGGATTCGCCTTCCCATCTTCCGTCCACTCCTTTCTCCCAATTGCTCACCACGTCCGTCCAGGCAGTCCGCTCTGGAGCTGGCGGCAGTTCGTCTGTGCACCGTCCACCCATCTTCCCGCCCTTCGCTTCACACACTATCAGTCTATCACCCCAGTAATATGCACGCTCATCAAAGAGCTGCCCATCCATTTATCCGCCTGCTCACCCACGAGAAAATGAGAATTTTCTCATTTCCTTGCTTTAATTGACTTACCCAGTTACCCATCCATCAGTCTGTTCACTCGCCAAAGGGCCTTCCTTCTTTTTCCCTTATCCAGCCAGCATCACCCCACGGCCTCTCTGCCGCATACCCCGCACCCGTTGACCCATTCCGTCCCTCCATGTTTACTGCCCCTCCATTCAGCCCACTTCACCCGCCACCATCCTTCCCTCCTCCCTGCCTTTCTCGGCTCTATTTTTTTTAGGGGGCAGGGCGGGGGTGGGGGGTGCTGCTCCGGGTCTTCACGCAGCCCACGCCTTCTCCAGCTGCAGCACACGCTTCCTTGCCTCTCGGCACGTGGGATCTCAGTTCCCCAACCAGGGATCAAACCCATGTTCCCTGTAATGGAAGGCAGATTCTTAACCACTGGGCCACCAGGGAAGTCCTGTTCCTTCTGCGTTTCTCGCCTGCTCGTCTCAGCCTCCCCTCCTCACTGCCTCTTGCTTCCCGGATCTCCTAATGGGGTGCTGCCAGGCGTGGTCCTTGGTCCTCCTCGTCCCGTCGGCGGCGTTCTGTCCCTCGGGGCTCTCGTCTGGTCTCAGAGCTTTAAGTAGCATCTTTATGTGATGCTCCTCCAATTTGTATCCCTGCCTGAACTAGGCTCTACAAAGCCTACCTGCTCAAAGTACCCAGCTCTATGTCTAGGAGACATTTATATCTTCACGTGAAAAATCAAACTACTGAATCACTCACAAACGTCCTCCTCCTGGAGTGTCCTACAACCCTCTTATTTCAGTAAACCAAAAAGCCTTGCAATCATCTCAAATTCCTTTCTTTTTTTATCACACTGCACATCTGATCTCAGTAAATACTGTCAGCTGTGTCTTCAAAATAGATCCAGAAAAAGGTCAGTTCTTACCACCTTCATGTCTATTGACCTGACACGACCCACCCTGACCACTCACCTGGGCTGTTAAGGGAGCCTCTTTTCTGCTTTTCTCCAGCCTCTGCCCCTGAAATCTGTTCTCCACACAGCATCCAGAATTATCAGAGTAAAACGCCAGAGCCTGCCATTTTTCTGCTAAAAAGTGCCTGTGAAGCCCCACATAGATTGCGCCTTGACCGCCTCCTCTCTGACTTTAAGCCCCCCGCCTTCCTGTGGGTTCTGCCCTCCCCACACTGGCCTCTGGTTATCCCTCTGACCTCAGCACACCTACACCTGGGAGCTTTGTCCTTAGACACCTGTTTTCCCTGCAGGTGAGCATATGCCCATGTCTCCATGCTCTCCACACTCTCCTGGGCTTTACCCAAACATCCCTGCTCCGTGGGTTCTTTCCTGAGTGTCCACAGGAAGTCCATCCACCCCTCCACACTCCCACCTTCCTGCTCATCCATGTCTCCCTGTTAGCTTGCCAACCCTCCTCCACCCTCCAGGCAGCCAGACACCAGTGCCATGTATCTGCCTAGCCCAGGCCCTGCCTTCTGTCCATATACCCACCCATCCATCCATCCACCCACCCATCCATCCATCCACCCACCCATCCTTCCATATATTCACCCATCCATCCACCCACCCACACACCATCCATCCATCCACCCACCCACACACCCATCTATCCACCCATCCACCCATCCATCCACCCACCCAACCATCCATCCATCCACCCACCCATCCTTCCATC
>SJYW01010558.1:275627-315854 GCA_006410735.1 Raphicerus campestris | reverse complement strand
CTCTGTGCGACCCCATAGACCGCAGCCCACCAGGCTCCCTTGTCCCTGGGATTCTCCAGGCAAAAACACTGGAGTGGGTTGCCATTTCCTTCTCCAATGCATGAAAGTGAAAAGTGAAAGTGAAGTCGCTGTCATGTCTGACTCTTTGCGACCCCATGGACTGTAGCTTACCACGCTCCTCCGTCCATGGGATTTTCCAGGCAAGAGCACTGGAGTGGGTTGCCATTTGAAGTCTGTAAATCAATTATCCTTCGATTAAAAATAAATTAATTTAAAGAAAGGGGTGATGACTATAGAGTCCAAGGGTCCAAGAAAGGAACTTGATGGTGACCTCAAGGAATTTACCTGGCGCCTCTGTGCCCTGTTTCCTCATCTGCAGTTAACTGCACCAGCCTCATAGGGTTTTGCTGCTGCTGCTAAGTCACTTCAGTCGTGTCCAACTCTGTGCATAGACTGTGCACAGCCCACCAGGCTCCCCTGTCCCTGGGATTCTCCAGGCAAGAACACTGGAGCGGGTTGCCATTTCCTTCTCCAATGCATGAAAGTGAAAAGTGAACGTGAAGTCACTCAGTCGTGTCCGACTCTTAGTGATCCCGTGGACTGCAGCCTGCCAGGCTCCTCCGTCCATGGGATTTTGCAGGCAAGAGTACTGGAGTGGGGTGCCACTGCCTTCTCCGATAGGGTTTTGGCACCTTTAAATAGAATATTAATTTAATTAAACAATGAGGCATGCTGAGCACGGTGCCTGGAATATTTAAGGTCAAGAAATAACTGGGGCTGGTGGTGGTTGTTGGTATTTGCTGGCTTTTTGTTGCAACTATTATTGCTATTAATGAGTTAGGGGGGAAACAGATGAATCCAGGAAAGAAAAAAGATTAGGTGGCAAGCTGGGTGGATGGATAGAGCCACAGAATGATGGACGAGGCCGGTGGATAAACAGTAGGAGAAAGGGAAGGAAGATAAGACAGAAGGAACATGAACTTAGTAAGTGGATGAGTGAATCTAGGGGTGGTTGGCGTGTGGAAGAGAAATTCTGGAAGGAAGGAAGATGAATATATGAATTTGTAGAGAGAAAATGGACGGGTGAAGGGTTGAAAGGTGGAAACATGAGTGCATGCCTCGGTGTGTGGACAAGGTGAGCGAGGGTTTTTTCCTTGCAGACCTGTCCCTTCTACGGCCTCCTTCCTCGTGTGAAAACGGCACCTCCGTTCTCTCAACAGATCAGATGAATATCCTTTGAGCTCCTGGGCGGCTCAGAGGTAAAGAATCTGCTGGCAATGTAGGACATGCAGGTTCCATCCCTAGGTGGGGAAGATCCCCTGGAGAAGGAAATGTCACCCCACGCCAGTATTCTTGCCTGGGAAACCCCATGGACAGCGGAGCCTCGTGGGCTACAGTCCGTGGGGTTGCAGAGTTGGACACGACTGAGCAAGTCAACAACAGCGGTCTCAGGCTCTTCTCTCTTTCCCCTCACCTCGTGTCCAACCCACCAGGATAGTCTACTGACGTTTCCTTCAAAAGTCGGTAGGGGCCTGCTTCCACTCTCTGCTCCCACCTTCTGAACCAAGACTTGACTGAGGCAATAGCCTTTGATCTGGCCCCCAGCTCCCCAGCATCTTAAGTCCTTATGGGCTATCTCCCCCAGTAACAAGGGCAATCTTTTTAAATACAAGCAACATAATATTGACTCTTTGTTTGATATTCATCAAAGATTTCACTCAAAGCAAAACAAAATCCCGCTGGGGCAGACACAGTGCAGGTGGTCTGGCCCTGTACAGCCCCTCTCTGGACCCAGCCCCAAGGCTCACCCCCATGCCAGCTACGCTGGTCCCTGAACCTGGCTTTGCCTCGGGGCTTAATACCCAGTCCATCTTCCTGGAATATACTTTCCCAGATGCATCCAAGGCTACTGCTTAAATGCATTCAGGTTTAGATTCAAATGTCATCTCATCAAAGAGGCCTTCCTTGCCCACTGTATATAAAACAGCAGCCCATGTGTCCTTGGGGATGCTTCACTTACTCTTCATAGCTGACATTACCACCTGACTCACCTAAGTGTAAGTTTTATTATCATCTGACTCCTGACCAGGATGTAAGCTCTTCTAGACAGGGACCGTGTGTGGCTTGTCACTTGCTAGGCACTAGGCGATTATTTATTATTACTCGTGGGACCAGTGGGTGGAGAGTGGCAGGATGCTGAAGCATGTGAATGAACGGATGACCGGGTGACCGACCAGAAGAAGAGTTTAATGAATGGATATGGTGGCTATATGCGAGTCAGGGAGGGGAGGGGCGGAAGAAGGCAGCAGGTAGAGTCAGAGTGTGGGCAGATGAATCAAAGCACGGATTCATGGAACTGGTAGATGAAGGTGTCAAGGAAAGACGGGGAGGAGGAGAAAAGAGATGACATGCACCCATGAAGGCGTGTGGGCGACCAGACAGAGAGAGCTGATGGACGGGACAGGTGGATGGCGGGGTTGGGGGAGGAGCTGAAGAAAGCCTGTTACCCAGTGCGGATGGAGGAGTTAATGGGAGGCTACAGGAAGGTGTGGGGTGAGCAAGTGGGCAAGAGCAGAGAATAGGAGAAAGGGAAGCTGAGATGGGTCGTGCAGGGCCCGGAGTGCCAGGAGGAGGGGCCGGACTCCTCCCGACCAAGAAGCGGGGCTGGGGGTCATCGCGAGCCCCGTCTGGGACACCCACCCCCCACAGCGCAGGCCGCCGCGCCCCCAGGCTCCCGTCTGTGGCCACACCTGCCCAGATGGACCTGACTGCGCCTGAGGGGGGCCATGAGGACAGACGGGGCCGTGGGGACACGGCAGGCCGTCCTGCCTCTGGCGCTCCCGAGAATGCTGTTTTGTTTGGCCGCGCTCTGCAAGGGGAGGAGGGGACGGGCTCAGTGGCGCAGGGTCAGCGCCCGGAGGGGTCCAGGAGTCCAGCCAAGGCCTCCTGACCCGAAGGCCGTGAGGTGCCCTTGCAGGTGCCCACGACTGGCTGCAAACAGTGTCCGGAGCAGCAGGCCAGGAGACATGCAGCCGGACGGACAGATGGCTGAACTCCCGGGTGTGGGAGCCCGGGCCAGCAGGCCCGCCCTCCCCTCTGCCGTGGACAGAGGCGGCTTGCCTTGCTGGCTGCCCGTACCCGCCCCCCCCTCCGCCCAGTAAGCCCCATGCCTCTCTGCCCCAAGAGCCCCCAGGGAGGACCCCGGGGAGTGCCTGGGTGGAGGCACCGAGGGGCTCCTACTGCCTCTCAGAAGCACCATCTCCCACCCCCTACCCCAGTGCGGAGCCTTGCATTCAGTTCAGAAACCTGTGACCTACCTACAACCCTCGGCAGATGGGCCTGCCCGGGGCCCGTCGGCGCCCACAGGAGCCTCACAGCCGCGCCCAGGTCCACGGGCTGCTGGCGGGACTGGCAGGAGGGCCCCGGAGGCAGAGCTGAGGCTGGGGGTCTTCCCCTGGATTCCCTGGGACCCCCTTCCCTTGCTGCCTCTGCAGCACACATGCACACTCACGCACACACAGCTGTACACACGTGCACATAGACACACTCATATACTCACACATCCACACACACAGTTACACACACATGCACACTCACACCCTCACACAGATACACACACATTCTCATACACTCACAGCTGTACACACGTGCATGGACACACTCATACACTCACACCCACCCACACAATTACACACACACGCACACTCACACCCTCACACAGATACACATGCATTCTCACACCTGCACATCTCAAGCACACACATAAATGCTCACACCTATATGCACACACACACTCTTGCACACACACGCTCTCGTGTGCACTCACACGTGCCCACACGCATGCACACTTACTGGACACAGTTCCTGTCCGATGGAGCCCAGGGCTGGGTACACTAGCCTGGAGATGAACGTGTGAGCAGCGGGGCTGATGGAGGCCCTGAGGATGAGTCAGGAGGTGGGAAGGCCAGGTGGCCAGGCCGTGTGACGCTGGGACAGGGACGGGTGGGGGTGCTCCACGCTCAAAGCAGCGAGCAGGGCTGCCCAGCCTCTGTCCCCCTGGGTGCCAGCCCCTCCTCTGCCTCCAGCCTGCCTGCCCCCATGTCCGCCTCCCCACCCCTGCCTCGGGCAGCTGCAATCAGTGAAATGCGCCTGGCCCCGACACTCAGATCTGGGCCCAGGAAAAGGGATGACCTGGCGAGACCAGAGCCCAGCCCCTGGGGAGGAGGGAGGAGACAGGGAGGCCCGGGTCTCCCTGCACCCCTCTGGGGGTTGGGCTCCAGCAGCCCCAGGCTCTTGGGTCCTGACACACCCGCAGGGATCTCCGGACCCTAAGTGTGAGTCAGCCACAGCTCCCTTCCCCTATCTTGGTCCATTTTTCTCCACTGTGCTCTTGAGGGTGGGGAGCAGGGGATGGGGGTATCCTGTCAGCTCCACTCCAGCAGCTCCCATCACAGCAGCGAGGGAGGGCCTTCTGAGTCGTGCACACCCAGAGTGCGGGGTCAGGCCTCCCTGTCCCGGCCTCCCCGCCTGACCCCCGCAGGGTGGGTCACTGGAAAGCATGTGAGGGGCAGAGCAGTGGTGGGGGCAGCGCCCCGTCTGTCTGTCACAGACCCCTCGCGTGCCTGCCTGGCGTCAGGCTCCCTGCGCGGGGCTGGGAGAAGGTCTCCTGCAGTGACGTCAGCTCTCCTCCTGTCGACAGGGGAAGGAGTCCAAGCTCTCTTCACCTCCACGCTGGCTCCATCCCAATGCCCAGGGGCAGGTGCGCTCAGGCCCAATTCCCAGGTCTCCACACAGGGGACAGGACACTGAGGTCCCCACCCCAGAGGCCAGACTGGCCGTGCAGAGACCCTGGCCCCGAGGACGCTGACCCTGCCAGGACACCCTGGAAGGTTCCCCAGCTCAGGATGTGATGGGCAGGCCTTCTGCTGTCCTGAGCTAGCCGGCCGACCTCTATGTCTACCTAGGGCCCCCAGGCTCTCCGCTGGACCTGCGGCACCCATGGGCTTCTCTGTGAGGGAGGGGGGTCAGCACCACCGCGCGGCTCTCCACCACCCCGGCCCCTCCTCCGTGCTCCCGGCTCACCTTGAGGGAGTAGGCCAGGGCGATGAAGCCCAGGCAGCAGAAGTTGAGGTAGACGAAGTTGAAGATGGACCACAGGTAGTAGTCGTTCACCTCCGTGGTGTCCGGGTAGACCTCGATGACGGCGGTGGGGTTCGTCATGGTCTTCTTCTCCGCCAGGTGCTTGCAGGCCGGGGGGGCGCCGGCAGCCCGCACGCTGTCTGTCTTGCTGCTCTTGGACTCCATGGGGAATAGGGTGGGCGCCATAGGGGGTGAGGCCGAGGGCTCGGGGGCTGGGGCCGCCGGAGCCTGCAGAGCTGGGGGCTTGGACACGCAGGCGAAGCAGCCCTTGGGCGAACCTGCTGGGGGCCTCGGGATCCAGAAGGCCCCGTCCAGGGGGACTCGGGCTTCCTGGGCGCCGTCCGTGGTGCTGGCCGGGGCTCCCAGCGGGGCTGGGCACTGGGTGGGGCCCTGGGCCTGCAGGGAGGGGGAGAGAATAAGCCGGGTCCTGATCACCCTATGGGCCCACCTTGGCCCCTACAGCCTCCCCGCTGCAGTCTCATAAACAGCTCCAGGGACACGGAAATCCCGCGGGGGCAGCCAGTGGCCAGCCACCACCTGCCTTTCCCACCACCCCCACCCTCACGCCTAAGCCCTCCGAGCTGCCTTGGCAGGGACAGCAGGGGCTTCCCGTCACTTCGCCATCTGCACACAAACATTCACCCACTGACACACAGCAGCAACACCCCCACACTCCCCCCAGCACCCCAACTGACGGGCTCTTTCACTAAACAGCAGGCGGCACCCCAGACCCAGCGCACACACAGGGCACGCGCGCCCCAATGACACGGCCTCCGCCAGGCTCGGCAGGCAGAGCGGGGCTGCCCGGCACCTGCACGCTGGCACAAGCTGACGCCTGGGACACAAACGCCAGCATCACCTCCAGGCTCTCCAGACACCAGCACACCCCGTGCGCCCGGAGAGGCCGCCAGGCAAACAAGCCCGCACTGTGACCCTCGCACACACCGCGCCACAGGCCCCGACACAGTCGCGGAAGAATGAACCCGCCGCCCGCGGGGGCTCCGCCGCTGCCCCCCGAACCCGGCCCGGAGCAGCGCTGGGACCCCAAGCGCGCGCACTCGCCGGGTGCCAGGAGCAGACGCACAGCGACACTCCGCAGAACGAGCCGTCTCAGACCACGCGCCCTCGCCCCGCGCCGCCCGCCCCCCGGCCCCTAGCCTGCCCAGGTCTGCCGCAGCCGCCGGGAAGACGCGCGCTCACCTACTGGCGACTCCTCGGCGGCCGGGCCCGACCCTGCGCTCGCTGCGCGCGTCCTTCCGCCGTCCCGCCGGTGGCTGGCTGTCCCGCCGCTCCGCGTCCCGGCGGCGGCCCGACCTCGGCGCGGGGAGGGGCGCGGGCTGGCAGCGCCGCTCCTCCGCCGCCTGCGCGCCCTCCGCAGCGCCAGGGCCAGCCGCCGGCTGCAGCCCAAGCCTGACTCACGGCGGCGGCGGCGGGCACAGCCACCTCCCCGCCTCCTCCCGCCGGTGGGGTGGGCGCTGCAGGCGCCGGCCGGAAGCGGCGACCCTTGCGGGTGGGCAGAGCTGGGCAGGGATGGGCTCTCCCGCAGCGCCCAGACCCGGTGCCCGCGCCACCCGCCTGCGTCACCCGGACTCCACCCCGCTCCCTGCCTCCTTCCTCTGGCTGAGCCCCCAGCCCCACGCTGAGCCGTCCCACCTGTCTCCCGGAGGGAGCCCCGTCCTCCTCCCGCGCTTCCCCCTGTCTCACCCCACCCCGGTTCCCAGGACCCTTCCCCTCGGTGCTGCCCCTTCCGGTGAGTTTCCTGCTCCATGGGCTCTCTGCATCTCAGCCTTTGCCCCACCCACCTAGTCCCAGGCCGGGTGGTGTCTGGGCCTCCCCAAGCCCTCTGCCCACAAAGCCCAGGTGCCCCCAGCCTGTCCTCACCAATCAGTGCTCACGTCTAGCTAGGCTCCTGTCTGCGCGCCTGTCCCCACAGGACCCGGCTCCTGTCCAAGCCCCCACCAAGGCCCTAGTTCCTTGTGAGTCTCAGGCCCCTCCCAGCCCCAGGGCCCCCAGCTGCAGTACTTCCCCAAGCAGGGCGACCCTCACCAGGCCCCCACCCGAGCCGCCACTCTGCCCAGTCTTGCCCCTGACCTGCCCGGGACTCCGTCCTGAGCCCACCCCCACCGAGTTCCTGCCCCTACTTTCCCCCAGATCTGAACTCAAGCTCCTCAAGCCCAGAGCCCCTGCGTGAGCCCAGGTAACATGGCTCCTTCACGAAGTCTAATCTTGGAGACCGTGACCCCTCACCTGATATGCCTCTTTGCCCCTGGGGCCAGGTGTCCCTTCCCAGGCCTGGTGGCACTCGTCCCCTTGGAGCTCAGGCCCCCAGCTGCCCAAGCCGCCTGTGGGTTCTGCCCTCTGCTCCCTCCCGGGCCCCCAGCCCCATCTACACCGCCTCCCTGCCATTCTGACANACTGCGTGAGATGTGTATAAGAGACAGGCTCAGGCCCCCAGCTGCCCAAGCCGCCTGTGGGTTCTGCCCTCTGCTCCCTCCCGGGCCCCCAGCCCCATCTACACCGCCTCCCTGCCATTCTGACACTTGCCCTGCATGGCTTGCCCTTCCTGGGTCGTCCCAACCACACCTTTGCCATGGGGAAGCCCCGGCCCCCTCCTCGCTGTGCAGGGGGCCTCCTGAGGTGGTCCTCCTCTCCAACTGGCCCTCCCTAAGAGCAGCAGCCCTCCGTCCACCCCCGCCCCACACAGTCACCCTCCCAGGGGCAGCCTGTGCCCTCCCAGAGCCCTTTTTCTCCCCACAGGCTCTGAGCCCTTCCTCCCATGAAGGCTGCTTCTGCTCTGACCGGCTCGACCCACCTCCCTTGTTTCCAGGACCCCCTCTCCTCCCAGCCTGGCTCCTTCCCAGGGGCCCCTCCTCCTCAGAGTCCTGGAGCCCGCACCTCTCTGGTCTCTGGCCTGGCCTTGGTAGGGGCTGATCAGGTGCCCACAAACAGCTGGCTTTAAAGATGCTGCTAAAACTCTTCCAGGAGGCAGGGTCCCGGAGCAACATCCCGCCCCTGCCCGGCCACACCCTCGGCAGGCCCAGGCCCACAGGTGAGAGGGCGGTGGGACTTCTGGGAAGCTGGGCTCAGTTCTCCCCCACTCATCCACCACCGACCCCTCTCCAAGGGCCTGGCCCGGGGGTGGCCAGACCCCAGTCTCAGGTGGCGCCTGACCTAAGGGGCCAGTGAGCCTGTGTGTGGCCTGGGAACCTGGTCTCCCTGGTGTGCCAGCTGGGCTCCCTGGGCCAGGCACTGCCCAGGGCTGGGCAGGCTGCAAGGCTGATGGGCTGGCCTGCCCCTGAGTCCAGCTGGTCCTCGGGCATGGGAGAGGGCGCCAGACCCATAAGGGTCTGCTTCTGTTCACTGGGTGGAGCTAGGCTGCCTCTCCCAACTCCAACCACCCTGCCCCTGATCCCCAGCCCACTGCCCGGGATGCATCATCCCATGGGCCTTCACTGGAGCGGCCGAGGGAAGGCGCTGGACTCAGATCAGCTCCTGAGAGCTCAGACTGGGTGTCCTCCAGGCAGGACGTGTCCACCGGAGCCCGCTGGGCTGGTGCAGAGCAGGGCCGAGCCAGCCAGAGAGAGAGCCAGAGTTTGGAGCAGCCGAACGCCAGGCCCTGTGCTGGTCTCCTTCTGGCGTCCGTCAGGCCCGCGGCCAGGAACGCCCAGCTGTCACCCACCTTCCCGGGACAGAGCCTCAAGGCTCAGGGTCGGGTCACAGAAACTGGGTCTGAGCCCAGAGTCAGACTCCAGGGTCCAGAGAAACCCGGCCAGCTGGGCGGCGCTGACTCCAAGCAGCACTCTGGTGCCCTGCCAGTCTGGGTTAGGAGCCGGGGGCTCAGCCTGCACTAATAGCCAACGCGGCGTTTGGTGGCCTCGTCCTTGTGTCCCCGAGGGGAGGACACACGGGCACCCTTCTGCCCAGTCTCAGTGAGCGAGGCAGGCGGAGGAGGGGCCCCTGCCAGCCTTGTGGGGGTGGGAGGCTTTAAGGACAGAGAGGCCCGCTCGGTCAAGGGGCGGGGCATGAGGGGCAGGCAGCCTCCTTCCTGGCAGCTCTGCCCTGCAGGCTCCCAGGTGCGGGGCTGACAACCGTCTCCCAGGAGCCCTGCAGCCCTGCAGAGCTCTGCCCACTCCTGGCTCAAATTTCAGGGGCAGAGAACACTGGGCACGCGTTCACGATCCCTCTTGCAATTCTGGAAGAGGCCTGCTAGGGCCCGGCGCTGGGGTGCGGGCTCCAGGGCCCCTGGGGCCAGGCCGGTGCCAGCCACAGCCCTGCTGGCTGAGATGGTACCAGAACGGGGACAAGCGTCCCATCAGAGCCCTGCTCCTGCGGGGGTGGGGTGGGGGTGGTCCACGCAGGGCCCAGTTACCCATCTCGGAGGCATCTGCTTCACCACCAAGCGTTCACAGGCTCCTGTTCATCCCTCAAAACCTCCTGGCTCTGCAACCACTCTGACCAACCCCCACCTCCTCTAGCAAACAGGCCAGACCAGCCTGAGGGGACTCCTGTCTTGGATCCCTGGACCCTGCCACCCCAGGACACAGGCTGGCCTGCTCCAGGACTGGCAGGGCTTACTCACGAAGACACCGCTTCCACGGGCTGGCGAGGAGGCCTAGGAGGGAGGCAGGCGGCCCAGGCGCCACCCGCCCCTTCAGGCCCCTCCCAAGGCCCAGTCAGGTGTGCAGGGGACTCGGGGAATGCTAAGAAGTGTGGTGGGTGCTCGCCTGGGCCCGAAAACCATGCGTCAGTGGAGGCGCTCACGAGATAGGCCACCCGCCAGGGCCCCTCGCTGGTCACTGCGTCGGAACCCCCCAACGAGCTGGCACCCCCAGCAACAGAATCTCGGCCCCGAGGCTGGGCGGGAGGCCACCCCCGGTCCAGGCCTGGCCTGGGCCCCGGGCGCCCCAGACTGAGCCCGCCCTCCCTTTGAGGTGAGGGCAGGGCTGCGAGCACGAGCTCCTCCCCAGCCTCCATGGGGAGCGCGCCCTCCCCACCAGCCACAAAATACTCCGACACTCAGACAGAGATCTCAACGGCTTTATTTTCATGCCAACTTTGGCTCCCAGCCACTCAAGAAAGGGGTGGCCGTGGAGGCCAGCCCCAGCCCCCTCCCCTCCAGTGTCACCCTCCCTCCCCGGGGCCAGAGAATGCCCTGGATGCCCTGCACGACAAGGCGAGCCCCCGCACTGCCCTGCAGGCCTCGTGAGACTGGCTTCTGGCCCCTGCCACCCTTGCCAGCTTGTCCTCAGGCCTTGGCGGGCCCTTCCTCACAGCATCCAGGATGAATAGGCGGGTGGCGGGCAGGGGCCCCAGCTGTGGGGCGGAGTGACCGGGAGGGCAGCCGGCTGGAGGCAATCACCCGGGGCAGGGGTCCCGGGACACAGCCGCCCAATAGGCTGTGTCTTCCAAGTCAGAGAGAGGACTCTGTGCACTGGAGCTGCCTGCTGGCTTGGCCCCAGGCCACCTCTCCATCAGACAGACAGACCGACCGACCAGCAAGCAGCATTCAGACACCAGGGAGGGGAACCCACAGAGCAGAACTGGGGCCTGACGGGCCTCGGGAGAATTGGTGTGGTGCGAGTGAGTGCAGTGTGAGTGTGGGTGTGTGTGGCAGGACGGCCTCCTCCCCGGGACTCCAGCAGCGGGCGGGGGCCAGCTAGAGCCGGGCAGCCTCGGCCAAGCCCACCCGGTTCTGGTCGCGGTCGAACACGGTGTAGTAGCGCCCAATGAAGACGTCGCCCAGGATCCAGAGCGGCCCGCCAGGCGGGGGGATGTCCATGCCCATGAAGCCGCTCAGGCATACGGTCGTCCCGGCCTGCGAGACCTGCGCCGGCAACACCAGTCACCACCGGTCGCCACCCAGGCTGCGCCCCAGGGCATCTGCAACCCGCACCCCGCGGGCCCCGCTCACCTTGAGTGTGTAGTCCTCCGGAGACAGCATGTAGTCCTTACCCCCCAGTTTCACGGTGACCTGAGGCAGGCTGGACACCTTCTCGCACGGAATCATGTACTGCAGGGGGTGGTCAGAGGGGAGCCGGTGTACAGGGTGGGCCTGGCGGTGGGGCTACCCGCCTCCCTGACCCTGCCGGCGCTCACCTCGCCCTGGATCAGCGGCACAGCCCCAATGGCCTTCTGCAGCTCCCGCACCTCCTCCACGGGGCCCACGATCAGGGATGTGCCCGTGTCCACGATGGCCTCACAGCCGCCCTTGCACACGGTGAGACTGCTGCCCACATCCAGCCTGTGGGAGGGGCGGGGGCCTGAGACCCCTCCCAGGGCCACTGGAGCCCCTGCCCACCCCCAGAGGACTGGGTCGTGACCAGATTTACGGGGCGTGGGGAGGGGGCTGGAGGAGCCCAGGACAGGTCACCCGAGGGGGCTGTGCGCAGGGGGGGCCACTGGCCAGACATCGAGAGGTGGCAGAAAGCACCTGGGGCTGGCAGGACACGGGGCCCAGGTCCCCCGGGCCAGCCTGCTGGTGCCCCCACAAGCCCCTGCTGCACCAAGGCCACGGGCAAGGGGCCCACGAGCCACGTCCCACCCTGTGGAGCCCAAGGCGGGACCCCGCCCGCGCTCACTGGTCCATGTGGATCTGCCAGTAGGCCTTGCGGGTGACGTTGTGGTAGGTCAGGCTGCCCTTGTAGTACTTGGAGTCGGTCCCGCCCAGCATCAGCTCACCCCCGGGCTGGGCTTTTGGGTCCCTGCCGGGGAGGAGGAGGCAGTCAGACGCCCTGCCCGCCTCTGCACCAGGCATCCAGCCTGCAGGTGGCCGGGCTGGACGGGCTCAGGGGTCAGGGCAGGCGTGGGGCCCTCAGAAGGTGACCCAGAGCAGGGCCCTTCCTGNCCAGTAGGCCTTGCGGGTGACGTTGTGGTAGGTCAGGCTGCCCTTGTAGTACTTGGAGTCGGTCCCGCCCAGCATCAGCTCGCCCCCGGGCTGGGCTTTTGGGTCCCTGCCGGGGAGGAGGAGGCAGTCAGACGCCCTGCCCGCCTCTGCGCCAGGCATCCAGCCTGCGGGTGGCCGGGCTGGACGGGCTCAGGGGTCAGGGCAGGCGTGGGGCCCTTAGAAGGTGACCCAGAGCAGGGCCCTTCCTGGGCGTGCAGGGGTGGGAGGGTCCGGCGGAGAGAAGGGGGAAGTGCTTCAATCTCACACCCTGGGGACTGCAGGCCAAGCCCCTTCCTGACAGGAGAGCCTGCCTGGGCTACAGGGGGCCCGGTCTGCCCCCTAAGGACGGCCAGGGTCGGGCCAGCAGGCAGAGGAGGGTGCGAGTGCTGGGGGCCCCGGGGCGGGGACCTCACAGGCCTGGAAGGAAAACCAGGGGCTCCCAGGAGGAGGCTGGCTGCCCTGAGCGGGGCAGAGCCACCGCGCCTGCCCCCGGCACTCTGCACCTGCCGCTCCGGAGGGTGCTCTCCATCCAGACCACCCCAAGACTGGCTCCCACTTCAGATTTCAGCTTCCGACCCTGCCCCCCCTCAGTCACACTCTTGGTTTCAGCATCATCTGCCCGGCTGTCTCTGGCACTTGCCAAACTTGTCCTCCGCCCATCGCGGTGGCCGCCACCTCCGTCACCTCCACCACCCACACGTGGAAGGCACACGGCACCCTCCTCAGCCCTGCCTTGCAAGCCAGCTGCCCTGCCCCGACCTCCTGCCCGCGCCCGCGCCCGGGGAGTCACAGAACTGGGCCATCCGTCCCGACCTCGGGCCTGGCCAAGCTCCCGGCTCCCCTGCACCTTGCCTGCCTCCCCGGGACCCGAGAGCTCACAGGCACCCAGGACCCAGCGGGTGGCTCGGCCCAGCAGCTGCTCAGTTTGTGCCACTGAATGAGCCAGGAGCTGAGGCCAGCATCCACACAGGCCAGGCCAAAGGCTCTGAGCTGGAACTCCACCAGAGGCGCCCAGGGTCAGACCCAGACAGGGCACGTGGGGCGTGGGGACCAGTGACCAGGAGCAGCAGGCTGCCCAGCCCACCCCCTGCCCATGGCCCCTTGCCACCCCTGCACACCGCCCCCTCGGGGGCTCCCTCCCAGGACCTGGAGCACTATCCTGGGAAAAGGCCAGGGGCTGGGGGACTGAGACCCCTTTCCAAACGACCCCTCCCCAGCGTGACCGGCATCAAGTGCTGCTTTTACAACGTGGGAGCATCGCCCTGAGCTCTCTCGGGGTTACCTCCATGGGAAAACCCTGGCCCCCTTGCCTCCAGAGCTCCTAGCACAGATCAGGGCTCGTGGCCTGATCCCCTCTGGGCCGAAAGTGACCCAGGGGCAGGGACCTGCCTGCCTGTCACCGGGCCCAGGAACATCAGGCAGACTGACTGGAAGGGTCCCTGGCCCAGCTCGGGCTGTCGCAGGAGGCAGGCCCAACGACCAAGATCCCAGATCCAGGGCTGCCCAGCTGGAGGACCCTGATTTGGGGACCCCAGGGAGACTCAGCCTTCGGTACGGACTGTTTGTCCACCTGTGAGAGGGCGCCAACCCATTGGGCAGTGAGAGCTGCAGCTCAGCGCCTGGCAGGGGACCACAGGGAGGGCTGGCACAATGGAGCCCCGCCCCCATACCTGTTCAGGAAGAAGGAGAAGACGTTCTTGTCCACCAACTTCTGCTGCATCAGGTTGTCGAAGACAGGCAGCACGTTGTTGACAGAGATGCGGGGGTAGGCCATGCCCAGGATGCCGTCAAACTTGGCCGCGATGAAGACCACACCCGGCTGCTTGATGGCCTCCCCAAAGGTCTGCCTCTGCACCGAGACGCCGCCCGGGCTGGACGTGGACGGGTTACAGGGCACCTGCGGGCCAGGGGAGGGGGAGCAGGGGTCAGGCACCACGTGGACACCAAGCCCGACGCTGGGCCCCAGGTGACCCCTCAGCCCCGTCCCTGCGCGGGCAGCTATGGCTACGAAAGCCAGCTCGGTCGGTGCCCGCCGTCTGGCGCACGGGCCTCGGCCCCGGAGACAGGGCTGCTGACCCCGCACTGGACCCGGGTGGGGACAGCGGGGGTGCAGGGCCCATGCTCTGCTGGCCCGTCTCAAGGACAGGCACGTGAGCTCAGGCCCTCCCACTCGCCTACCCCCGCCCATGGGGAACCCTGGATCTAACCTTGGACTCAAGGCCACGCTACCCCCTCCCCCAAGCCAGGGCGGAGGCTGCAGACACACAGGGCAGGATGTGGGAAGAAAGGGCTGCTTGGGGTTGACGCTGGGGGATGGAGAAAGGGTGCGCGACATCCTGTCTCAGGCTCAGAGAGAGCCTGGCAGAGGCCCCCCACTCCCGCCAGGCAGACGCGGAGTGGGAGGGCAGCCCGCAGGGAGCTGCGGGGCCCACCAAGGCTCGGGACAGGCCTCCCGCGGCCTTCCTGGGGCTGGGGGCTGGGAGGGGACTAACTCCTGCTGTGCTCCCCACAACTCCCAACCCAGATGCCTCCTGTGGCCGGGCACCAGGGGCTCCGCCGTGCAGCCCTCCCCAGACGCTGCCCAGTGTCCTGCCCTACACCCTTGGCAGCTGGCCTTGGCCAGCAGCTCTGGCTGNAGTGGCACCGCTTGAGGGGCAGCTGCTCAGCGCTTGGGGGTTGAGGGAAGAGACCCAAGCTGAGACAGAAACTTGAGTCATCAGCGCTCCGCAGTTTCTAAGCAGGGAGGTCAGACGTGACTGCCAGCAAAGTGCAGACAGACTAGCCCGGAGGGGTCCAGGCTGCGTGAGGTCAGAGAATCTAGGGGGCACCAGCAAAGGAGACAGTGGGAGCAGCTGGGAGCAACAGGGGGGCCTGGAAGCCGAGTGAAACGTGGTGGGGGAGCCGACGGCGGACCGGCTGGAGCGGGACTCAGCAGTGACCACGGGACTTCGCGACGTGGCCTGGAGGAGAGCAGTGTCAGTGAAGAGTGAGCCGCTCTTGCAGAGACCTGCTGATGAGACAGTGTGCATTGATGCAGAAAGACAGGTGGATGGACGGGGAGCCGGTGAGCCTCGCTCAGAGGAGCAGGGGCGGCTTTTGTTGCTCAGTCGTGTCTGACTCTTTGTGACCCCACGGGCTGCAGCACGCCAGGCCTCCCTGTCCTTCACCACCTTCCAGAGTTTGCTCAAACTCCTATCCATTGAGTCGGTGATGCCATCCAGCCATCTCATCCTCTGTCGCCCCTTTCCTCCTGCCCCTGGTCTTTCCCAGCATTGCGGGAGGACCTGATCCCTGCCTCACACCACACACAGCTCTCAGTCCCACGTGGCCAATTCCCAGGCCGGTAATGTTGCTGTACTTGGTCATTCAGTCATGTCCGACTCTGCAGCTCCATGGACCGTAGCTTGACAGGCACCTCTGTCCATGAGATTTTCCAAGCAAGAATACTGGAGCAGGTTGCCATTTCCTTCTCCAGTGAATCTCCAGGGGTCAAACCTGAGTCTCCTGTGTGTCCTGCGTTGTCGAGTGGGTCCTTCACTACTGTGTGGCCCGGGAAGCCCTTAGGTCAGTGAGGTCAATGGTTAGCTTATTATCAGAGGAAAAAGGCAAGGAGGCTGCCTTCGTGACCTTGAAACCCACACAGATTTGTGGTTTAAATAGAAATGCATGAAACCCACCAAATCTGTGAAAGAGCAAGAGAGTTAGGAGAACAAGAAGAGCCAGAGATGAGAAACAGGCCTCTGACATCCAAAATACATGAAAACTCTTCTTAAAAAAAAAATTACTTGTTGGGCACTGCTGTACCTTAGTTTCAGCCTGCAGGATCTTTAGCTGTGGCATGTGGGATCTAGTCCCCGGACGAGGAGGTGCACCTGGGCCCCTGCGCCGGGAGAATAGAATCTTAGCCCCCGGACCACCAGGGAAGTGCCCCAAATACGTGAAAACTCTTAAAGCCCAACAATCAGCAAGTGAACAGGAACAGAGTCCTTAGCAAGTGAGACGTCCAGAGACTAGGGAAGCGCATGGAGAGACATTCGGGTCTGCAGGGAAATGGCTGGAGACCCGCAGCCGGGTGCCTCTGCACACCATCAGGAGCAGCCAGCCCCTTACAACACCGAGTGCTGGTGAGGACATGCGGCAACAGGAACTGAGATCCGTCCCCGGTGGGGATGCAGGTGGCCCCGCTGCTTTGGAAGAGAGTTTAGCGGTTTCTTACAAAACCAAACCTACTCTCAGCGTACGACCCAGCAGCCGTGCTCCTTCGAATATACACAAAGGAGATGCATTTGAATCTACGCAAAAACCTGCCCGTGAATGTTTAGAGCTGCGTTCTGCTTAACTGCCAAATCTGGGAGCCACTAAGATGCCCTTCAGCAGGTGGGTGGAAAAATGCACTGTGGTCCATCAGACAGCGGAACTTGGTTGCTGAGTTGCTCTGCTGCCAAGACGTATCCGACTCTCTGCGGCCCCACGGACTGCAGCACACCAGGCTCCCTGTCCCTCCCCATCTCCTAGAGTTTGCCCAAGTTCACGTCCAGTGGAATATCATTCAGCACTAAAGAGAAATGAGCTATCAAGCCACGAAAAGACACACGTAGACGCACATCTGTGAGTGAAAGAAGCAACTTTGAAGAGGCCACCGTCTGTGCGGTTCCAGCCGTGTGGCATCGTGGAAAAGGCAAGGTCACTGAGACAGTAAAAGAATCGGCGATTTGGGGGAGGGGAAGGGGAGGACGATCCCTGGGTAGACTCAGCACAGTCCCTGTGAGGGCAGGTGAAGGACGCTGCTGATGGTTTAAGGGTGGATACGGGCTGCTCTGGATTTCTCAGAACCCACAGAACATGCAGCTCAAGGAATGAACCATAATGCCAACTATGCTGCTGAGTCGCTTCAGGCGTGTCCGGCTCTGCGCGGCCCCAGAGACGGCAGCCCACCAGGCTCCCCCGTCCCTGGGATTCTCCAGGCAAGAACACTGGAGTGGGCTGCCATTTCCTTCTCCAATGCATGAAAGTGAAAAGTCAAAGTGAAGTCGCTCAGTCGTGTCCAACTCTTAGCTACCCCATGGACTGCAGCCCACCAGGCTCCTCCGTCCATGGGATTTTCCAGGCAAGAGTACTGGAGTGGGGTGCCATTGCCTTCTCAACTATGGACGCTGGCTGATAGACATGTATCAAATTGGCTCTGAAGAAGGAAATGGCAACCCACTCCAGTATTCTTGCCTGGAGAATCCCAGGGACGGAGGAGCCTGGCGGGCTGCCGTCCACGAGGTCGCAGAGTCAGACACGACTGAGTGACTGACACACACGCACCCACTGGCCCATCAGTTTTAGCAGATGTGTCAGTAATGCCACATGTCATCACAGGGGACGTGTGTGTGTGTGTGTGTGTGTGCGCGCGTGCGTCTGTGTGTGAGTGTGCTGGGGAACTCTTGTTTGCTGTTGTTCATTCGATAAGTTGTGTCCGACTCTTTGTGACCCCACGGACGGCAGCATGCCAGGCTCCTTTGTCCTTCCCTGTCTCTTGAAGTTTGTGCAAACTCCTGTCCGTTGAGTCGGTGATGCCATCCAGCCATCTCACCCTCTGTCGTCCCTTGTCCTCCCGCCTTCAGTCTTTCCCAGCATCAGGTCTTTTCCCAATCACTCGGCTCTTCACATCAAGCGGCCAAAGTACTGAAGCCTCAGCTTCAGCATCAGTCCTTCCAATGAACACTCAGGACTGATCTCCTTTAGGATGGACTGGTTGGATCTCCTTGCAGTCCAAGGGACTCTCAGGAGTCTTCTCCAACACCACAGTTCAAAAGCATCAGTTCTTGGGCACTCAGCTTTCTTCACAGTCCAACTCTCACATCCATACATGACCACTGGAAAAACCATAGCCTTGACTAGATGGACCTTTGTTGGCAAAGTAATGTCCCTGCTTTTTAATATGCTGTCTAGATTGGTCATAACTTTCCTTCCAAGGAGTAAGCACATTTTAATCTCATGGCTGCAGTCACTATCTGCCATGATTTTGGAGCCCCCTAAAAATAAAGTCTGACACTGTTTCCATTGTTTCCCCATCTATTTCCCATGAAGTGATGGGACCAGATGCCATGATCTTAGTTTTCTGAATGTTAAGGTTTAAGCCAACTTTTTCACTCCCCTCTTTCACTTTCATCAAGAGGTTCTTTAGTTCTTATTCACTTTCTGCCATAAGGATGGTGTTATCCACATATCTGAGGTTACTGATATTTCTCCCGGCAATCTTGATTCCAGCTTGTGCTTCTTCCAGTCCAGCGTTTCTTCTGCATAGAAGTTAAATAAGCAGGGTGACAATATGCAGCCTTGACGTACTCTTTTTCCTGTTTGGAACCAGTCTGTTGTTCCATGTCCAGTTCTAACTGTTGCTTCCTGACCTGCATACAGATTTCTCAAGAAGCAGGTCAGATGGAAGAGGCAGGTCAGGTGGTCTGGTATTCCCATCTTTTTCAGAATATCCTACAGTTTATTGTGATCCACACAGTCAAAGGCTTTGGCAGAGTCAAAGCACCCACAAGCACCCACCAAACAATGCTGTGTGGACCCCCGGAGGCCAGCTCTCAGGCAGGCCTGAAGCCATGAGCGCCATGGGGACGTGGAGACAGCAGAGGCCGGGGTGGCGCCCCCACCTCCTGCATGTGACGGAGGCCTGGCTGTTCTCCGGGTGGAGGGTGTGAGCCTGACGAGGGTGGAGCCTTAGGAACAGGCGGACGGACTGACCGCAGACAGAGACGGGTGGACACAGGGGGTGAGGAAGCGGGCCAGGCTGCACTGACCGCTTCCCCCTCCTCTCTCCTGCAGGTGAGGAGAGGTGCCCCTGTCAGGGTCCCTTGGCTGCCGGAAATAAGCCCCACAATCCGCAGAGTCACGCCCCGCAGCGTGGAGACCCCGAGTCTGAACCTGGCCACTTGGGGCTAAAATCAGGTGTGGCAGGCTGCTTCCTGCTGCAGGACCCAGGGTTGGCCTGTTCTTGCTGTTCCCGCTTCTGGAGGTGTCGTGGGCCTGGCTGTGGTCCCTCTTCCATCCTTCGGGCTGCTGACGCACCTTCTCTTACAAAGACCCCTGCCGCGGCCCTGGACCCACCCAGGGAGCCCAGGACCCTGTCCTTCTTGAGGTCCTCAGCTTGCTCACCCCTAGAAGCCCTTTGGTCATGGCAGGCCACACTCCGCAGGTGTAGGGGTGGTGGGGCGTGGGTGGCTTGGGGAGTGGACATTTCTCTGCCCCGCCACAAGCGCTGCCGTCTGCTGAAATGTGGAGCGTTGAGGTGGTGGCGGAAGCTCTGTTCTTAAATCTCATCTCTTTCGGCTGCGCCGGGTCTTCGCTCTTACGCTGCTCTGGTCGCACCTCAGCGAGCGGGGGCTGCTCTCCAGTCGGGCGCAGTGGCTTCTCTTGCTAGAGACCACGGGCTCTGGAGCTCTGGCTGGGTGATTAGGACGCAGGGGCTCAGCTGCCCTGTGGCAAGTGGAACCTCCCCACACCAGGGGTCGAGGCCGTGTCCCCTGCATCGGCAGGTGGATTCCTAGGCTCTGGACCTCCAGGGAAGCCCCAGGGAGTTCAGTTTGAGGCCTGAACATGTGTGGTGCTGGCCCTGCTGGAACAGGTGTCCCTGAGGCACGTGGACGTGTGGGGCAAGGTCAGGGCAAGGCTGGGAAGGGGACGGGGGTGAGTCAGTTGGCAGTGGTGCTGGTTGAGCAAGACAGTGAAAGGAAGTGGGCAGGTCAAGGGGGTGCCGGGCGGAGGCCCCAGAGAGACTGGGCCTGGGCTGGGTTGGGAGGGCAGGGCAGCTAGACTCGGGAGGCTCCAGGGCTGAGGGCTGGGTTGGGGTCAGCTCTGTTCTTCCCCAGTCTGCTGGGCTGGGCTGGGCTGGGCTGGGCTGCTGGTTTTCGCCACCGACTCTGTGTGCGTTGGGGAGAGTTGAGCAAGATTTGTGGCTTCCGCTGAGTACTCACGGGCCCTCCAGGTGCCCCGCAGAGCAAAGATGGGCAGAGGGACACCACCCAAAATCTGCACTCACCTCCACCCGACATGTGATCGGGGCCCATCCGCCAGGCAGCTGGCCGCAGCCGGCCTCTGCCCACAGCTCCACCTTGGGTGGCTTCCTCCGAGGAGGGGCCCATCTCCACATGCCCCAGTCCACCTGGAGCTGTCCTTGCAGCAGACCAAGGGGGTGCCCACATTGCTGACTCCTCAGGGTGGGGCCACATGACCTCCTGGGTGAGGGCACAGTGGAGGGGAGCCCATCCCCCAGGAGCCCCGGCGTGGGCTCCCCTTCCAGTCCCAGAGCCGCTTGCTCCTGAAACACACCAGATCGCTCTTCCTGATGCCCCCGCCCACCCTCCACCCACAGCCGGGCAGGGCCAGATCCCAGTGGCGGGCTGGTGGTGGGTGGTCAGTGCCCGCCCACTCTGGGGGTGCCAGCTCCTCTGAGGTGCCCATCCCTCCCAGGCAGCTGGACAGACAGGCCCGGGGCTGCGGCACCCACTGACTTCGGAGTAGTGACTCAGCAGAGCAGGGCGAGTGGGCGGGGTGGGGGGGCCCCCTCTGTCTCCAGAACAATGCCCTGCTTCTTCCAAGCCTGGCTTCAGTCGCAGGGACACTGGTCGGTTCTGTCGTCAGAGTGCGAGCTGGGGGGCGGGAAGCAGGGGCCTCGGCCCCACCTGGAGGCTTTCACTTTCAATCCTGGAGGGACTGGGAGCCAAGGACTCTGACTCCCACTCTGAGCGGGGCCCTGGGGGGTCCTGGGGGGCCCTGGATCTTCCCCAATTAACTGCCTGAGGGAGCCTGCACAGAGCAGACGCTTCCCCAGCACCGGCCCTCAGAGCAGGGTTCCCCAGCCCCCTGTGCCTCAGTCTCTTGTCTGTAAAGTGGGGTCAGGTTGCAGACTCTGTCCTGCAGGGAAAGGGCCCAGGGCAGGTGCGTGTGTGTGTGTGTTCCTGTGTGTCTAGGTGGGGGTGGGGGTGGGCAGCTCACCGTGTAACCCACCCCACTCTGTCCCCTCTGGTCTGCTGGGTTAGGGTTAGGGGTTGGGGTTGGGCTAGGGTGGGAGAGGCGGGGGCTCTGGCTAGAACATGTGGGGCCTCTGAGCTGTGGGGACTTTGCAGAGCTGTGAAGCAGAGGGCACCTGGTTTGACAACGTGGTGGAGGGGAAGCAGGAAGCCCGGTCAGGAGAGGAGAGGGGAGGCTGGCAGGATGGGCTGGCGGAGGGGAGAGAGGGGAGGGGCCGGGGACAGCGCCCGGAAGATGCCCCCATGGAGGAGCGCGGCTGAGGGCACATGTGGGACGCTGCTGCAGCCCCGTCGGGTGCCAGCGGGCAGGGGGACGTGAGGTCTGGGGTCTGAGGAGGCCCCGGCTCAGTGTGCAGTGGGCAGGGACTCCCAAGGAGGAACGGGAAGAGCAGAAGGAGACAAAGGGCTGGAGAGAGCTAACAGGAGCAGAGAAGGTTCTGGAAGCCAAGAGCAGGCAGCGGCCACCCTGGAGCGGCCGTCAGCCTGGCCAGTGCTATGATGCCACCAGGGTCCAGGCTGGNNNGCAGGTGTAGGGGTGGTGGGGCGTGGGTGGCTTGGGGAGTGGACATTTCTCTGCCCCGCCACAAGCGCTGCCGTCTGCTGAAATGTGGAGCGTTGAGGTGGTGGCGGAAGCTCTGTTCTTAAATCTTCTCATCTCTTTCGGCTGCGCCGGGTCTTCGCTCTTACGCTGCTCTGGTCGCACCTCAGCGAGCGGGGGCTGCTCTCCAGTCGGGCGCAGTGGCTTCTCTTGCTAGAGACCACGGGCTCTGGAGCTCTGGCTGGGTGATTAGGACGCAGGGGCTCAGCTGCCCTGTGGCAAGTGGAACCTCCCCACACCAGGGGTCGAGGCCGTGTCCCCTGCATCGGCAGGTGGATTCCTAGGCTCTGGACCTCCAGGGAAGCCCCAGGGAGTTCAGTTTGAGGCCTGAACATGTGTGGTGCTGGCCCTGCTGGAACAGGTGTCCCTGAGGCACGTGGACGTGTGGGGCAAGGTCAGGGCAAGGCTGGGAAGGGGACGGGGGTGAGTCAGTTGGCAGTGGTGCTGGTTGAGCAAGACAGTGAAAGGAAGTGGGCAGGTCAAGGGGGTGCCGGGCGGAGGCCCCAGAGAGACTGGGCCTGGGCTGGGTTGGGAGGGCAGGGCAGCTGGACTCGGGAGGCTCCAGGGCTGAGGGCTGGGTTGGGGGCAGCTCTGTTCTTCCCCAGTCTGCTGGGCTGGGCTGGGCTGGGCTGGGCTGCTGGTTTTCACCACCGACTCTGTGTGCGTTGGGGAGAGTTGAGCAAGATCTGTGGCTTCCGCTGAGTACTCATGGGCCCTCCAGGTGCCCCGCAGAGCAAAGATGGGCAGAGGGACACCACCCAAAATCTGCACTCACCTCCACCCTGGTGGGGCCCATCCGCCAGGCAGCTGGCCGCAGCCGGCCTCTGCCCACAGCTCCACCTTGGGTGGCTTCCTCCGAGGAGGGGCCCATCTCCACATGCCCCAGTCCACCTGGAGCTGTCCTTGCAGCAGACCAAGGGGGTGCCCACATCGCTGACTCCTCAGGGTGGGGCCACATGACCTCCTGGGTGAGGGCACAGTGGAGGGGAGCCCACCCCCCAGGAGCCCCGGCGTGGGCTCCCCTTCCAGTCCCAGAGCCGCTTGCTCCTGAAACACACCAGATCGCTCTTCCTGATGCCCCCGCCCACCCTCCACCCACGGCCGGGCAGGGCCAGATCCCAGTGGCGGGCTGGTGGTGGGTGGTCAGTGCCCGCCCACTCTGGGGGTGCCAGCTCCTCTGAGGTGCCCACCCCTCCCAGGCAGCTGGACAGACAGGCCCGGGGCTGCGGCACCCAGACTTCGGAGTAGTGACTCAGCAGAGCAGGGCGAGTGGGCGGGGTGGGGGGTGCCCCTCTGTCTCCAGAACAATGCCCTGCTTCTTCCAAGCCTGGCTTCAGTCGCAAGGACACTGGTCGGTTCTGTCGTCAGAGTGCGAGCTGGGGGGGGGGGGGAAGCAGGGGCCTCGGCCCCACCTGGAGGCTTTCACTTTCAATCCTGAAGGGACTGGGAGCCAAGGACTCTGACTCCCACTCTGAGCGGGGCCCTGGAGGGCCCTGGATCTTCCCCAATTAACTGCCTGAGGGAGCCCGCACAGAGCAGACACTTCCCCAGCACCGGCCCTCAGAGCAGGGTTCCCCAGCCCCCTGTGCCTCAGTCTCTTGTCTGTAAAGTGGGGTCAGGTTGCAGACTCTGTCCTGCAGGGAGAGGGCCCAGGGCAGGTGTGTGTGTAGGTGTGTGTGTGTGTGTGTTCCTGTGTGTCTAGGTGGGGGTGGGGGTGGGCAGCTCACCGTGTAACCCACCCCACTCTGTCCCCTCTGGTCTGCTGGGTTAGGGTTAGGGGTTGGGGTTGGGCTAGGGTGGGAGAGGCAGGGGCTCTGGCTAGAACATGTGGGGCCTCTGTCTGAGCTGTGGGGACTTTGCAGAGCTGTGAAGCAGAGGGCACCTGGTTTGACAACGTGGTGGAGGGGAAGCAGGAAGCCCGGTCAGGAGAGGAGGGGGGAGGCTGGCAGGATGGGCTGGCAGAGGGGAGAGAGGGGAGGGGCCAGGGACAGCGCCTGGAAGATGCCCCCATGGAGGAGCGCAGCTGAGGGCACGTGTGGGACGCTGCTGCAGCCCCGTCGGGTGCCAGCGGGCAGGGGGACGTGAGGTCTGGGGTCCGAGGAGGCCCCAGCTCAGTGTGCAGGGGGCAGGGACTCCCAAGGAGGAACGGGAAGAGCAGAAGGAGATGGAGGGCTGGAGAGAGCTAACAGGAGCAGAGAAGGTTCTGGAAGCCAAGAGCAGGCAGCGGCCACCCTGGAGCGGCCGTCAGCCTGGCCAGTGCTATGATGCCACCAGGGTCCAGGCTGGCACCCCCAAGGCACCCCCGAGGCTGCCTGTGCGGCTCGGGGACAGCCAGGAACAGCTCGGAGTGGTCCCATGGGGGGCGGAGACGCGGGGGTGTCGTCCCTCTGGGAGGGTGGCTGCAAGCAGGGACAGGCAGGGGCAAAGGCTAGTCCACAGGAGAGCTCCGCAGGGAGACGGCCTCGGGTCTCAGGGGTTGAGGCGGGTGCAGGCTGAGACCAGGGGCCGGCCTCCCAGGATGGGCTNTGGCGTGCTGCGATTCATGGGGTCACAAAGAGTTGGACACGACTGAGTGACTGAACTGAGCTGATGCACCCCGAGGTTCACTGAAGCATTATTAATCATGAGGAAAGTTCGGAAGCCACCAAAGTGTCCATTGGTAGATGAATGGATGAAGGTGTGGCAGCCAGTAGGACTACTCAGCCACAAAGAACCGGAGTCTTGCCACTTTCAAGCATGGTTAGAGCGGAGGGCATCATCCTAAGTGAAATATGCTGTGGGAATATCCTTGGTGAAGTTAGACAGAGACAAACACCGCCTTGTATCACTTCTATGTGGGATCCAAAAGCAAGATGAATGAACAGAGTCGTAGATACAGAGAACAAAACAGGTAGTTGCCAGAGTGAGTAGGGATGAGGGCAGGAGAGAAACAGGTGAAGGAGATGAACTGGCATGAACTGTCAGTTACAAAAGAAGTGAGTCACAAAGAGAAAAAAGCAGTGAGTCATGAGCATGAAACGGACAGGGAATGTGTCAGTAATTATGTAATATCTCCCTGTGCTGACACATGGTTGCTAGACTTATCTTGTGATCATTTGGAAACATACAGAACATTGAATCACTGCATTCTGTAACAATCACACTTTAGAAACAGGCGGACAGACTCACAGCAAAAGAGACCGGATTGGCGGCTACCCGAGCTGCCTCGGATTCTAAGATAAGAAGCTGCCGGGGATGTCAGTACAGAAGGACGCGTATCATTGGCCCTGCTGCACGTTATACGTGAGAGTTATTGAGAGCGTCAATCCTGAGTTCTCGTCACAGGGAAAATTTTGTTTCTGTTTCCTCCATTTTGTGTCCATGTGAGATGATGGATGGTCACTAAACTTACTGGGGTCATAACGGTATGATACGTGCAGATCAAGCTACGCAGTGTACCTTAAGCGTATACAGGGCTGTGTGCAATCCTATCTCAGTAAAACTGTAAGAAAAAAACGAGAGATATTGCAACACATTCAATAAAGACTTCTTTAAAGAAGGAAAAANTGATGCTGGGAGGGATTGGGGGCAGGAGGAGGAGGGGACGACTGAGGATGAGATGGGTGGATGGCATCACTGACTCGATGGACAGGAGTCTGAGTGAACTCCGGGAGTTGGTGATGGACAGGGAGGCCTGGCGTGCTGCGATTCATGGGGTCACAAAGAGTTGGACACGACTGAGTGACTGAACTGAGCTGATGCACCCCGAGGTTCACTGAAGCATTATTAATCATGAGGAAAGTTCGGAAGCCACCAAAGTGTCCATTGGTAGATGAATGGATGAAGGTGTGGCAGCCAGTAGGACTACTCAGCCACAAAGAACCGGAGTCTTGCCACTTTTAAGCATGGTTAGAGCGGAGGGCATCATCCTAAGTGAAATATGCTGTGGGAATATCCTTGGTGAAGTTAGACAGAGACAAACACCGCCTTGTATCACTTCTATGTGGGATCCAAAAGCAAGATGAACGAACAGAGTCGTAGATACAGAGAACAAAACAGGTAGTTGCCAGAGTGAGTAGGGATGAGGGCAGGAGAGAAACAGGTGAAGGAGATGAACTGGCATGAACTGTCAGTTACAAAAGAAGTGAGTCACAAAGAGAAAAAAGCAGTGAGTCATGAGCATGAAACGGACAGGGAATGTGTCAGTAATTATGTAATATCTCCCTGTGCTGACACATGGTTGCTAGACTTATCTTGTGATCATTTGGAAACATACAGAACATTGAATCACTGCATTCTGTAACAATCACACTTCAGAAACAGGCGGACAGACTCACAGCAAAAGAGACCGGATTGGCGGCTACCCGAGCTGCCTCGGATTCTAAGATAAGAAGCTGCCGGGGATGTCAGTACAGAAGGACGCGTATCATTGGCCCTGCTGCACGTTATACGTGAGAGTTATTGAGAGCGTCAATCCTGAGTTCTCGTCACAGGGAAAATTTTGTTTCTGTTTCCTCCATTTTGTGTCCATGTGAGATGATGGATGGTCACTAAACTTACTGGGGTCATAACGGTATGATACGTGCAGATCAAGCTACGCAGTGTACCTTAAGCGTATACAGGGCTGTGTGCAATCCTATCTCAGTAAAACTGTAAGAAAAAAACGAGAGATATTGCAACACATTCAATAAAGACTTCTTTAAAGAAGGAAAAATAAAGTTTTTTTAAACAATCTATAATCGTATTATTTATTTACCGTTGTCCTGGGCCTTCACTGCTGAGCGTGCCTCACGCTCGTGGCGAGCACAGGCCACTGGCTGCAGCGTGCTGGCTGCTCACTGTGGAGGCCTTTCCTGCTGTGGAGTGCGAGCCCTAGGGCCCCAGGCTATGGTAGCTGGGGCTCCCAGGCTCGAGAGCACAGGCTCAGTAGTTGGGGTTCACGGGTTTAGTTATTCCACAACAGGTGGGATCTTCCTGCCTCGGGGATCGAACCCGTGTCTCCTGCATTGACAGGCAGATTCTTTTCCACTGAGCCACCAGGGAAGCCCTAGGAAAAAGGTTTAAAATTAGGGATATAAATTTCCACCTGACAAAGCTGAAAAAAAGAAGAACCGATACAGCTAACTTTAGTAGAAGAGGTAAAACTAAGAGCAGAAATTGATAAAAGGCAGAAAAGTGAGAGAATAATTAAGAAGTGTATAAAATTTCTGGAGAAGGCAATGGCAACCAGTACTCATGCCTGGAAAATCCCGTGGATGGAGGAGGCTGGCAGGCCACAGTCCATGGGGTCACTAAGAGTTGGCCATGACTGAGCAACTTCACTTTCCCTTCTCACTTTCATGCATTGGAGAAAGAAATGGCAGCCCACTCCAGTGTTCTTGCCTGGAGAATCCCAGGGACGAGGGAGCCTGGTGGGCTGCCGTCTCTGGGGTCAAAATTAATCAAGGGGAAAAAGGAGAGAATACACTCTACCATGAGCTGGACGCTGAGAGAGGGGCGATGGGAGACCACCCTACGTGGGTTCTCCCTTCTTTTTTTTTTTTTCTTATTTTTTGGCTGCATCAAGCGGCTTGTGGGATCTTAGCTCCCCAACCAGGGGTCAAACCTGGGCCCTCTGCAGTGAAAGCATAGCCCTAACCGATGGACCTCCAGAGAATTCCCGCGCCCGCCCCCGCTCTCTGCATCCTTCCTGTGTGGTTCAGTCACTAAGTCGAGTCTGACTCTTTTTGACCCCAGGGACTGTAGCATGCCAGGCTCCTCTATCTTCCACTCTCTCCTGGAGTTTGCTCAAATTCATGTCCATTGAGTCAGTAATGCCGAATGACCATGTCATGCTCTGTCATCCGCTTCTCCTATTGCCCACAATCTTTCTCAGCATCAGAGTCTTTTCCAGTGAGCTGGCTCTTCTGGTATTCAGGGTTGATTTCCTTGAGGTTTGACTGGTTTGATCTTGCAGTCCAAGGGACCCTCAAGAGTCTTCTCCAGCACCACAGCTCGAAAGCATCAATTCTTTGGCCTTCAGCCTTCTTTGAGAGCTTCTTTGAGCTTTCTTTGAAGGCTTCTTTGAAGGGCTTCTCAGGTGGCTCAGTGGTAAAGAAGCTGCCTGCAATGCAGGAGGCCCCTGGGTTGCAAGATCCTCTGGAGAAGGAAATAGCAACCCACTCCAGTCAGTATTCTTGCCTGGAGAATTCCATGGACAGAGGAGGCTGGTGGGCTACAGTCCGTGGGGTCACAGAGAGTCCCACACACCTGAAGCAACTGAGCTTGCAAGCATGCGGCCCAGCTCTCACATCCACACGACTGCTGGAAAATCCACAGCTTTGACTAGATGGGCCTTTGCTGGCAAAGTAATGTCTCTGCTTTTTAATTTGGTGTCTAAGTTGGTCATAGTTTTTCTTCCAAGGAGCAAGGGTCTTTTGATTTCATGGCTGCCGTCACCGTCCACAGTGATTTCAGAGCCCAAGAAAATGAAGTCTCTCGCTGCTACTATCTTTTTCTCCTTCTATTTGCCATGGAGTGATGGGACCAAATGCCATGATCTTAGTTTTTTGAGTGTTGAATTTGAAGCCAGCTCTTCCACTCTCCCCTTTCACTCTCATCAAGAGGCTCCTTAGTTCCTCTTCACTTTCTGCCGTGGGGGTGTCCTGGACTATTCTTCTCAGATCCTTTGTAGAGCGAACACCCTTGAAGACAGTGCCTCCCTGTGGGGCAGAAGGCAGATTGTCAGAGTAAGAGAGATACTGTCTAGCTATAGGGTTTTCTAGCAGCTCCATATAAAATACTGAGGTTTCCTAAACTTAGAGGCCTCAGCTGGGAAGTGAACCTATTTTATTTATGAAATGGTGGCAGGAAGATAAAATCTGCAGGAGGAAGCGAGAAACCTAAGTGGAGAGATAAACCATCGTATTCAGTAATTGGAAGTCTTGGGGGTTGTTCAGATGTCAGGTCTCTTCAAATGCATCTATAGGTTTAAGACAATTCCAATAAAAATATCAGCAGGATTCTAAAACACATGGAGAGAAATAGGAGCTAGAAAAGCCAAAATAAACTGTGAAAAGATCAAAGTTGGAGGAATTTTACCGGGGGCGCCCAGACTCGCTCCAGGGCCCCTGGGACTGAGGCCACGTGGGTCTATCAGTGGACGCACTGCCCTGAGGTCAGTGGGCTGGAGGACACATCCAGAGCAGACCCACGTGGGGACAGTTGGCTGAGTTTTGACAAAGACACAGAGTAAGTCAGTGGAGAAAGGGTCATCCTTCCAACCAGTGGAAACACCAGGCACCACCCTCAACCAAAGCAAATCCTCAGCTGAGCTCAGCTCACGCAAAACTTGAGTCAAGGTGACTGCGGGCCGCCACGTAGAACGGGGCACAGTTCTTACACTTTTTGAAGTACAAAGCTTTTCAGAGCCAGCACAGGAGGGAAACTCGTGAACTTGAGTGAGGCAGATCTGAGAGTCAAAGTGTAATTTGTAAATGAAGTAACTGCTGTGGACTTGGAGAAACCACGGCAGATTGTGTCTCCGACAACGGATTCATATCCAGGGTCCCAGAAAGCGCTTGTGTCTTAAAAGAAAACAAAAGCCAAAAGTCAGCCACGACAACGACACCAAAGGCTGCCCCCCTCGTTCCTGCCTGAAGATCCAAGTTAGAGCCTGGGGAGGCCCGCCCCTGCGCACCTGTGAGAGCAGCTGCGATAGTCGGAAGAAGCACAGCGGCGCATGCGCGAGCTCCCACACCCGGCCTAGGAGCCTGGACACGCAGGATGGGACGAGGCATGGCCAGGCGCACACAGCCCGGGGGGAACGTTTTCAGCTGCATCGTCTTCGTCACAGGTACTGTGAACCACCCAGATGCCCTTCAGCGTGGGAAGCAATCAGTATCCTGGGATATACGCGCAAGGGGACCACCTCTCTATATGAGAAACACCCAGTGATCTGAGGACGAACCTGGATGCATCTGTGAGAAAAGCCAGGTGCAAAAGCCTACGTGTGCTGCAGGCCGGTTTATAGGACATTCTGGAAGCGGCCAACCTGGGGCCTGAGGCCAGATCAGTGGGTGCTAGGGGCTGGAGAGTGAAGGACGGGCGACACACAGGATGCTGGGGACAGAATGGTCCCATCTCTGGATTTTGGAGGTGGTCATACAGCCGTCTCTGGGGTCGCACAGAGTCGGACACGACTGAAGCGACTTAGCAGCAGCAGCAGCAGCATACAGCTCTTGGCCAAACTCACAGAACCGTACACAAAAAAGTGCAATTGGCTGCTGTAAAATTTAAAATGCATTAAAATATGATATACGTTGTTTACGAAGTTTCCTGTTAGCCTCCTAGCAGCCCTGAACCTCAATCTCTCTCCTTCCTGATGTGTTATCAGCAAATATTCTATTACCGCTTCTTGAAAATCCCTACAGATAAGCCATTTATTATTTTAAGATTTGCTTGGTTCTAAGTCAGTGCTTACCAGTTAAGTAGCTCATTGTCACTTCCTTTTTGTTTTCTGCTATTTTTTTTGCTTATTTCTTCGGCTGTACCAGCTGTTGGTTGTAGCACGTGGGATCTTTTTCTTTTCTTTTTTTAGATCATTTTATTCATTTGTTTGTTTCTGGCGGTGCTGGCACACGCTCCTGAGTGCGCTGGTTCCCTTGCGGAGCACAGGCTCAGCGGTGGTGGCCCACGAGCTGAGTTGCTGCACAGCCTGTGAGGCCTGCTTGGGTCAGGGGTCAAACCCATCGACAGTCATGGATATTCGTACAGTGAGCACGCCACAGCAGTGAAACGATTACAGATGCAGACAGCATCGTGGAGTGTCAAACAGGCATCTGAGGGTGTAGGGTGTGGGGGTTGTGCAGACGCTGTGTATACATGTATGGACATGTACACGTATGAGTTTGTGCATACACATGGTCATCTACTCGCTACACAGGTGTATCCAGAGGCATGTGTGCATATGTAGGTGTTTACATATTTTGTACACACGCATGTGCATGTACACGAGTGTACACGCACATGTACACATGTGTGCATATCTGTGCACACACATGCATGTGTGTCTTGTGTGCCTGAATGCATGTGTATGTACGAATGTGTGTGTGCATGCACACGTGTGTGCATATATGGATAGACATGTGTGTGCATTGCATTATGTACACATGTCTACCAAAGAAAGGGCAGGCATGTTTGTGTGAGTGTACATTCACGTATACACATGCGTGCATTTACGTGCCTTTAGTTATGCCTATGCATGCATATCGTATGCGTAGTGTGTGCCTGTGTGTGTATAGCACATATGTATGTATACACACCTCAATGCACATATATATGAAATGACCAACATGCCACAGAATCTGATGTGCACAGACAGTATTTTAACAAGGCCACCAGCTTTCCCAAGTGGATGCACAAATTAACACCCCCCCAGCCACATATGAGCCTGTCTGACATTCCACACCCTTCCCAGCATGTGGCGTTTTCAGACTTAAATCATCACCAGTCTGATGAGTGTGTAATAACTCATTGCTGTAGTTGATACCACTTTTCCCTACTGCCAGTCAGCACCTTTCCATGTGTTTACTGGGAATGGTGGTGTTTAGGCGTGAAATTGTGTCTGACTCTTTGCAGCCCCATGGACTGCAGCCTGCCTGGCTCCTCTGTCTGGGATTTTCCAGGCAGGAATACTGGAGTGGGTTGCCATTTCCTCTTCCAGGAGGTCTTCCCGACCCAGGGATCAAACCTGTGTCTCCTGCCTTGGCGGGTGGATTCTTTACCTCTGAGCCATCAGGGAAGCCCGTTATTGGGAACGTGGACGTGCTGTTCGACCGATATCCCGGAGAATTACCTGCCACTCCCACCTCGTTTTCCAACAGAACTTTGCAGTACACGTGTGGAGTAATATCTTCTCCGGCGTCATAGTCTCTTTCCAGTGTTCGTGAGAAATTATTGCATCAACTGTATCAGGACGGAACTAAAATGAACACAGTAGTACAACTAGCTTTAGGAACGTGCACACTCACTGAATTCTGCATTAGGACACAAGCGCCCCTTTTGTCTGTAAGGCCCTCCACCCGCTCCCGCTGGGGCCGCGGCGCCCCTTGACTGTTGATTGTCCTGAACGCTGCCGTCAGCGTGGGCGGCAGCCCCTCCCCAGGCCCCACTTCCATCTCCTTTGGGTGTGTGTTCAGAAGCGGACCTGCTGGGGCTTATGGCAGCTCGGATTTTAATTTTCGGAGGAACAGCCGTACTGTTTTTCCTAGCGGCTGCGTCAATGTGCATTCCCATAGAGCTCTTATGTTCCTTTCTTTTAAATATTTTATCTTCCACTTGACTAATTTTCTTTTAAGCTGTGCCTAATGCATACCGCATCCATCTAACTACCACTGAGGGCTTCGTATGTCTAATTCTAGAATTTTCTTTCGATGCATTTTTTGTAATTTTCCTGCCAAGTTCCTCCACCTGGTTGTTAAACTTCTNCCCGGTGCACAGGTTTGATGACATGAAAGTTTATTACTGATGCATTTTTAAGTATTATGCTAGTATGGGGCTTTTAAAAAAAATTTCTTTTCTTTCTTTCTTTTTTTTTTTTTGCTGCCCTGGGCCTTAGCTGGGACATGTGGGTTCGAGTTCCCTAACCAGGAATGGAGCTGGGCCCCCTGCACTGGGAGAGAGCCTAAACCACTGGGCGGCCAGGGAAGCCTCACGGGGTCTTTCTTTTTTAAAAAGAGTTCTTATCTTCAGAGACAAGTGATACTGGCCCACAGACATTGAAGAATGAAGTATTGATGGAAGAGTAATATGGTGTCTGAAGTTTGCTTGAAAGTAATCCGGAAAGTGAGGTAGGTAGGCATCAAAGGTGGGCCACGTTCACCAGGCTGAACACTGGTGGTGATCGCTGGATCTGAGTAAGATGGTGACTGCAGCCATGAAATTAAAAGACACTTGCTCCTTGGAAGAAAAGCTATGACCAACCTAGACAGCGTATTGAAAAGCAGAGCATTATTTTGCCAACAAAGGCCCATCCAGTCAAGGCTGCGGTTTTTCCTGTGGTCATGTATGGATGTGAGAGTTGGACTGTGAAGAAGGCTGAGAGCCGAAGAATTGACCCTTTTGAACTGTGGTGTTGGAGAAGACTCTTGAGAGTCCCTTGGACTGCAAGGAGACCTAACCAGTCCATCTGAAAGGAAATCAGTCCTGAATGTTCATTGAAAGGACTGATGCTGAAGCTCCAATCCTCTGGCCACCTGATGTGAAGAACTGACTCCCTGGAAAAGACCGTGATGCTGGGAAAGATTGAAGGCGGGAGGAGAAGGGGACGACAGAGGATGAGATGGTTGGACGGCATCACTGACTCGATGGACACGAGTTTGAGCAAGCCCCAGGAGAGAGTGATGGACAGGGAGGCCTGGCGTACTGCAGTCCATGGGGTCACAAAGAGTCGGACACGACTGAGTGACTGGCTGAAGAGTAGCAGTGTCCTCTGTGAAATTCTCCCAACCAAGGGTTACAAAGTATCTGCCTTCTGTTTACAGCGCAAGGATTCAGATGGACAGGCTGGAGGTTGGTGGGGAGCCCCTCGGGGCTGTGGAAAGCCGGGCCCCTCTGGTCCAGGGGCCTCCACCCAGGAGGACAGGGGCGAGGCCCTGACCCTGGTGAGTGGCTCGTGGGTGGGCCCACGTGTGTCTCGGGACCACTGCCTGCCATGAAACCTGCCCTTCCTCCTGACCGTGAGGACCCGCCCCTCCTCCTGACCCCGAGGGGCACTGTCCATGTCCCCAGAGACACTGATGCTCGCCATAGTCATCCCAGGATGCAGGGGCTCAGAGCAGGGGTGAGAGTGAGCCCCACTCCTACCCCTGGGGCCGCTCGAGGGCATCATGGCAGACAGGGAGAGTAAGGAGGAGAGCCGGTGCCCACCGCCTCCCGAGGGGGCCGTGGGCAGCACTTCCCTCGTCACTGACCCCATGCAGGTGTCATAAGGCCGGTGCTGCCTCCGCTTCCTGCCAGAGTGGGAGGGGGTCACTCACTGACCGCATCCGGGTTGCAGATGCTCCGGCGTCCTCTGCTCTCCGTGGACACTCAGGAGAACTCACCTCCCAGCAGCGGAGCTTCTGTGGCCCCCGTGCACCGAGTCCCTGCTCCCTGTCTCCTGCTGGCCCCCCGGGGACGGGGCTTGGCATTTCCTCTGCTTTGTCCATGGCTGAGCAGGCCGGGGTCTCAGGATGGTCTTTGGTGCGCCTTCTGGCTGTACCTCAGGGCCCTGCATCCTGCCTCCCAAGCCCTCCATGCTCTGCAGGGTGGAGATACCCCCCAGAGGTTCCGCCTGCTCTGAGTTCAGGGCTCTGGAGGGTCTGGGAGAGTCCTGCAGCCTCCCGGGCGGCTCCCCAGCATCTGGCACTTCAGCTGATGAGGCCCAAGAATATTTACCCAACAGAGCTGTGGGGGATTTGGGGCCTAAGAGACCCCATTCTAGGGGAAGAAAGTCTCCCAGGAGAATGGCTCGGCAATGGTTACTTACATGGGGACCCGCTCCAAGATCACCAGCGCCTTTGTGCCCAAGCTCCCGAGCCCCACCCCAAGACAGCCTCAGTGAGAAGGAGGAAGGGAGGCAAGGAGGGAAGGAGAAAAATGGCAACACGGATGAATGGACAGATGGACGGACAGAAGGCAGATGGGTGATGACGGATGAATGATGGATGGACGGGTGGATGGAAGATGGATGATAGAGGATGCAGGATGGATGAATGGAGGGTGGATGGATAGAGAATGCATGGATAGATGGGTGGAGGGTGGAGGATGGATGGATGGTCAATGGATGAAAGATGGACGGGGAATGGATAGATGATGAGTGGATGGATGGGTGGGGATGGTGGACACACATACATGCAGAGGGTGGGGTGACTGACTGATAAGGGTCCAAAGAGGATGAGGAGATGGCAGGTGTTCGTACGCGGGCATAACGCCCGGCCTGGGGGTGCGGTGGCGGCCATGCAGCAGCTGGAGGGACGCTGGTGCACCCACCTCCGTTCTTACTTCTTGCCATCTTTGTGACCCCATGGACCGTAGCCTATCGGGCTCCCCCATCCACAGGATTTTTCAGGCAAGAATTCTGGAACCCATTTAAGTCCCAGCAGCCCTCAGAGAGGGACACTGCTCTTCTTCCCAGTTTCAGAGGAGGAAAGTGGGGGTGTTCCTGGTTCCCCAGTTTGCTCCGGGTCACAGGCTGCGGAGGTGAGGAAGCCGCGCCCAGTGTTTCTAGGCACCAAGCTGAGACCCATAGAAACACAGAGGTCACAGGGCCCCTGGAGCTCAGATAAACCCCAGATGTGGGGATAAGGTGGGGCCGTTAAGTACATAGAGGCAGTCCAGCACCTTCGAGAACAGCGAGGGGGGCCAGGAGCCGGCCCCCATGGCTAGGAGCAGAGGTGGAGGCTCTGGAGCCTGGCCCCTGCCCGAGCCCTGCCCGAGAACTCTGGCCGACCCCCAGGGTCCCCTTGTGCCTAGGCCTGAGTGCCATCTGCTCCGGGGCCTGGGCAGCGCCTGCAGGGGACCCGCGTGTAACCGTCCCGCAGGGTGGTGAGGGAGCGTGGGAGCCTGGGGCCATCGCTGGGCCAAGACGCCCCTGCCCCGCAGGTGTGGCCAAGGCGGACAGCGCGGGGCAGCCGGGCTCACCGCTGGGTGTGGGGCCCCGAGAGTCAGGTCTCGGGAGCTGCGTGTGTGCACGCATAGGTGACGTGCACCGTGTGCGGACATACANCTGCTCCGGGGCCTGGGCAGCGCCTGCAGGGGACCCGCGTGTAACCGTCCCACAGGGTGGTGAGGGAGCGTGGGAGCCTGGGGCCATCGCTGGGCCAAGACGCCCCTGCCCCGCAGGTGTGGCCGAGGCGGACAGCGCGGGGCAGCCGGGCTCACCGCTGGGTGTGGGGCCCCGAGAGTCAGGTCTCGGGAGCTGCGTGTGCGCACGCATAGGTGACGTGCACCGTGTGCGGACATACATGCGTGTGGGGTGCTGGGGTGTGCACCTGCCCACATACGCGGTGGGGGCCTGCACGTGCCAGGGGAGCTGCAGGCTGCGAGGCCCTGGTGGGCGCAGGCAGTGGCCTCAGGGCCCAGGAGAGGGGCCACTTCACAGCCTCCCGGACGGGCCCACCAGAGCCTGCGGCTCGTGCTCCCCTCCAGCCCACCCTGAGGTGCCTGCGCAGGCTCCCCGATCTCTGCCTTCCCCCGCCCCGCCCCGCATCTGTCTCTTATACACATCTGTGGCGGCCATGCAGCAGCTGGAGGGACGCTGGTGCACCCACCTCCGTTCTTACTTCTTGCCATCTTTGTGACCCCATGGACCGTAGCCTATCGGGCTCCCCCATCCACAGGATTTTTCAGGCAAGAATTCTGGAACCCATTTAAGTCCCAGCAGCCCTCAGAGAGGGACACTGCTCTTCTTCCCAGTTTCAGAGGAGGAAAGTGGGGGTGTTCCTGGTTCCCCAGTTTGCTCCGGGTCACAGGCTGCGGAGGTGAGGAAGCCGCGCCCAGTGTTTCTAGGCACCAAGCTGAGACCCATAGAAACACAGAGGTCACAGGGCCCCTGGAGCTCAGATAAACCCCAGATGTGGGGATAAGGTGGGGCCGTTAAGTACATAGAGGCAGTCCAGCACCTTCGAGAACAGCGAGGGGGGCCAGGAGCCGGCCCCCATGGCTAGGAGCAGAGGTGGAGGCTCTGGAGCCTGGCCCCTGCCCGAGCCCTGCCCGAGAACTCTGGCCGACCCCCAGGGTCCCCTTGTGCCTAGGCCTGAGTGCCATCTGCTCCGGGGCCTGGGCAGCGCCTGCAGGGGACCCGCGTGTAACCGTCCCACAGGGTGGTGAGGGAGCGTGGGAGCCTGGGGCCATCGCTGGGCCAAGACGCCCCTGCCCCGCAGGTGTGGCCGAGGCGGACAGCGCGGGGCAGCCGGGCTCACCGCTGGGTGTGGGGCCCCGAGAGTCAGGTCTCGGGAGCTGCGTGTGCGCACGCATAGGTGACGTGCACCGTGTGCGGACATACATGCGTGTGGGGTGCTGGGGTGTGCACCTGCCCACATACGCGGTGGGGGCCTGCACGTGCCAGGGGAGCTGCAGGCTGCGAGGCCCTGGTGGGCGCAGGCAGTGGCCTCAGGGCCCAGGAGAGGGGCCACTTCACAGCCTCCCGGACGGGCCCACTAGAGCCTGCGGCTCGTGCTCCCCTCCAGCCCACCCTGAGGTGCCTGCGCAGGCTCCCCGATCTCTGCCTTCCCCCGCCCCGCCCCGCATCCTCACATCTCCTCCCGCCCATCCCATCTGTCATCTTGCCCCGCGCCCCCAGGGCTGCTGTTTGCCCCTTTGTCTGTGGGCCGGTGGGACAAGCTGAGATCAGGGAGCTGGACCTCTTTCGCAGGTGATCCCAGGCCCCCCCAGGGGCCCAGAGAGCCCACCCAGAGCGTGTTTGGGGAGGGGGTGTCCAGGGTGGAGAGCTGCTCTCAAGGGGCCTCAGTTAAGGCATTCTGCACAAACCAGGCCCCCAGGTAGGGAAGCCTTTTATCCGGGAGGAGGGTTCTGTGTGGAGGGGCCCAGGATGGGGTGTCTCAAACTCAGGGTCCTGAGGCCAGCCTCTGGGAGAAGGAGGGTCAGGACAGCAGAGGGGGCCCAGTGTGAGGCCTGTGTACGGAAGGGGGCGCCCACACGCCTGCCTGCCAGGCAGCCTGCCCAGGGCTGGCCAGTGGCTGCAGGCGGAGCCAGGCAGGCTGTGGGGAGGGAGCTGGGGTCGGGCTGGGGTGGGAGGTCAGGCCGCCTCCAGGAGCAGCCAGCGGACAGCAGGGGGAGCTTGGAACCTGGCTGATCTCGGCCAGAGCTCCCGGGGAAGCTGCTGATGGGCATCGTCGCTGCCCTGGGGGTGACCGCCTGGGGGACCGAGAGCAGGCAGCTCCTCTGGGAGCCCCAGGCCTTCTGGCCTCACCTGAGATCGAGCAAGAGTCCCCGGCAGGGCGTGGAGGGACCAGCTGCCCATAGGGAGGGAGGCAGAGAGACCACGGCCGGCCTCGGGGCCCCTGGCCCAGAGCGAGGACAGAAGGGCGGGTGGCGGCTTCCGGGGAGCCTCAAGCCCCCAGGCCCGGATCAGAGGCCCTCTCTGCAGCTGCTCCCCAGTCGCCCGCTGTGAGTCATCACCACCCGGTGGGGTCCCTGCCAGCTGTGATGGGCAGTTGCTGTGGGCTCGGGAGGTGCCCCTGAAGGACGCCCTCGCAGCAGGGCCGCCCTGCAGCCCAGGAACTGAGAGGCCCTCGGGGGCAGCCGCTGGCTGCGGGGCGGCCCTGGAAGTGACCCCTCCGCACGCCCTCCTCGGGCCCTGTCCACACTCCCAGCTCAGGCCCGGGCATGGGGTACGGGCCTCGGGGCCCATCTGGCTGACCTCAGGGTTGCCCACCCCCTGGCCGATGGGCAGGAAAGCCTCGGATGCCCCCACCGACCCCTAGGCCTGATTGAAGAGGCTTCTGTGCATGTTGCCAGAAACGCGGGCGGGTCCACAGCAGCCTTGGCAGCCTGGGGAAGGGTCAGGGGCTGGTGGCCCGGCCCACAGAGAGCTGGGGAGCCCTGGATGGCAGTGGCAGGGGAAGGCCGGGACCCTCCAACCAGGGAGAGGCCGGAACCTCTGGATCCTGAGAGAGGAGACCCCTACCCAGAGCTTGGGTCAGGCCCTCACGTGGCGCCCTAGGAGGTGGGCCCCCCGTGGAGACTTCTGGGAAGCTAGCATGCTCCCTGACCCCCAGGAAGCCCCTGGGCGGGACATATTGCACCCCTTTACATCCTGACGCGAGGTGGGAAGAGGGGTGTCAGCCCCAAGCGGGGCCTGAAGGGCCCCATCCTCCTGGGGCCATCAGCCCTAGTGCCAAGGCAGGCAGTGGCCAGGGTCACGGCAGGGGCTCAGGGTCTGCAGCCCCCAGAGCGGGCATTCTCCTGCACCCGCTCAGCCTGGGCCCCTGGGCCTGCCTGGAGGCTCCCCCCTTCGCAGGCAGGCAGTGGCGGGTGGGCCGGGGGCAGCCTGGGCAGGAAATGTCAGCTCCAAGGAGGGGTCTGGAATGTGCACTCAGCCGCTGGCAGCCCGTCAGGGACACGCACGGCGGCGGAGGGAAGGCTCCACTGGCCTGCTCCCAAACCGAGGGTCCACACTCTCCCCTCCTAGCCGCTCCCCACCTCTGCCCCCACGGCTCCGGTGCCAGCGATACCGGGGTTTGCATTGGCTTCCAGCCAAACCCCGGAATGCGCCTGCTGGCTGCGAGGCAGCTGTTCCTGGAATTGGGGCGACAAAGCACCGCCTGTCTCGGAGTCGGGGCGGGTGGGGCGAGCCCGCCCAGCGCCACGCATGAATAGGGCACAGAGCCCCGGGCCGAGAATGAATGGGCTCACAGATGCCCAGACACCCGTGAATGGGCCCCGGGCGTCCAAAGACGCAGTGGAACTTGGAACCGAACCGGCGTGGGGCCCGGAGACCTGGGATGTGGGGTGCAAACCCCTCAGCGTCCATACTGGTGAAATCCTTGGTGAAAGGAGAACAGAGCCCCCCAACACTCAGACTCACGGCACATGGGACTCGGGCACTCGGGAGCGGGGTGCAGGGCCCTGACACCCGGGCGAGCGCTGGACACTCACTGTCAAAGTTGCCGGAGACTTGGAGGCGCAGGGAGTGAGGCACCGCTGCCAGTCACGGGGTGTAAGGCCAAGGCCTTCCGTGAACAGGGTTCACGCCCCTCAGGTGCTCCAGGGACAGTGGAGGGTTCAGACCCCCCCCCTGCAGAAGGGTCCTGGAATCCCTGGACCCTTGCACAGCAGGGAGCCGCCTGCCTGGAGTCACGGGTGAGCCCAGTGGAGACACCAGGGCAGGATGAACGGACTCATGGAGGCCCAGACATCCGTGAATGGGCATCGGGCATTCCAGTGGGATTTGGAACCAGCTACTGGGGGCCCGAGATCTGGGACGTGGGCCTGTGTGAGAGGCAGGCAGTGGGGTCTTGGCTCCCTGAGACCTTGATGAATGGAGATTCAGGCAACTGGAGAGAAGGCCTTGGGAACTGGGGGAGGATGGACGTCAGCTAGCACTTCCAAGGATAGTCCTTCCAAGTTGGGGGACGATGGGGGGACGATGGGAGGAACGATGTGGGGACGAGATGTGTATAAGAGACAGGCGTGTAACCGTCCCACAGGGTGGTGAGGGAGCGTGGGAGCCTGGGGCCATCGCTGGGCCAAGACGCCCCTGCCCCGCAGGTGTGGCCGAGGCGGACAGCGCGGGGCAGCCGGGCTCACCGCTGGGTGTGGGGCCCCGAGAGTCAGGTCTCGGGAGCTGCGTGTGCGCACGCATAGGTGACGTGCACCGTGTGCGGACATACATGCGTGTGGGGTGCTGGGGTGTGCACCTGCCCACATACGCGGTGGGGGCCTGCACGTGCCAGGGGAGCTGCAGGCTGCGAGGCCCTGGTGGGCGCAGGCAGTGGCCTCAGGGCCCAGGAGAGGGGCCACTTCACAGCCTCCCGGACGGGCCCACCAGAGCCTGCGGCTCGTGCTCCCCTCCAGCCCACCCTGAGGTGCCTGCGCAGGCTCCCCGATCTCTGCCTTCCCCC
>SJYW01010558.1:238887-255262 GCA_006410735.1 Raphicerus campestris | reverse complement strand
GCAGCCTCCAGCCCCAGGGCGGGGGTCAGGCCAGGTCACCGGGCAGCCGGGCGCCCGCCAGCATCATAAGCAGCTCTGCGCTCCTGAGGAAGAGTTCTAGCAAACAGGGCCTGGAGAGCCTCCTGAGGTAGGTCCCTCCGCCCAGGCCGGGGTGTGGAGGGCAGGGCAGGGTGCCCGTGGGTGCCTCCCCAGGCGCCTGGCCCAGCGGCCCTGCAGCTCTGACCCGTGTGTGTGTGTGTGTGGGCGCCCGCCCGCCTGCCTGCCGTCTCCGCCGCCACTGCATCCTGCCACCAGCTCCACGCCCCCTCCGGTGACGGGCGCGGCCCCAGTGCGGCATCCCCCACCTCCTCTGGGCCTGCTGGCCCTGGGGACCATCAGGTCACCCCTTACTTGGCAGAGGGTGAAGCCAGACTTGGCCCCACATTCTCCGCCCTGGCCGGCCTTTGGCGCACCTGCCCCGGGTGGCAGGCACCATGGACTGCGTGCGTGCTTAGAGTCAGGCCTCCGCAGGCGGAAGCCGGGTCTGCGTCCTTGGGGCCAGTGCCCTGCCCTCTGAGCCTCAGTTTCTCACTCTGTACAGTAGGGGCGTCGCGGTGCCTGTCTCACAGAGTCCTGGAGGGCAAGCAGAAGCGAAGGGCTGTGGGTGGGCTCAGAGACCCCCCAGCGCTGGGGCCTCGCCTCACGTCCCTCTGAGCCGCCCGATGCCCTTCTCCTCCTCCACCCTTCCGGGCACCAAGGCCGGGGGAAATGTGGCTTTCTGCACCTGGCCTGCCTCTGCTTCTCCCGAGCGGGAAGACCTCCCGCTTCCACAGGGCTGCTGGCCTGCCCCCGCCTCCTGACAGCCTGGTCTCCTTGGGCAGACTGCTCGCTCCTGGGGGGACTGGTGTCCCTCAGCTCCCCAGGTCCACCGCGGTCCTGACTCAGGATGGAGCAGGCGCGGGTGTGCAGGTGGGCTCCGCGGCACCTGAGCAGAGCCGGGAGCCCTGGCCCGTTCCGCTCCGGCTCACGGGGTTTCTGCAGACACAGGCGTGGCTTTCTCCTCATCCCACCCGGCCCAGCTTGAGGGCTGCAAGGCCAGGGCCGGGGCCACTCAGAGTGTTTGCGTGCCCGCTGAGCTCGCCGAGCAGGAAGACCCTTGAGGGTCCGCCGCTGGCTTCACACCTGCCTGCTGCTGGCTCAGCTGGCCTCCCTGGCGCCGCTCACCAGGGGACCCTCAGGCGTGTCTCGAGGAGGACTCCCGGGCGCCGGGAGGAGTCGCTGCTGTGTTCCTGTGCCCAGCTTGTGGCCCAGGAGTGAAGGGGTGCCCACCGGTCCTGGAAGTCCAGCAGTGCTGTGTAACAAGTGGGGAAACTGAGGCCAGGAGGGACATTGTCCAGCCCAGTGGGGCGTGGCAGGGAGAGCCCCAGGGCCCACCTGTATGCACACCTGTCATCCAGGTGTTGCTTTGGCTTCGTTACCAAACCCAGTACCAGGTTGCTGCCCTGGGCATGCCGGGGCACGCTGGAGGTGCTGCTGGAGCTTGGATGGGGCAGCAGGGCTGAGGGCGCAGGCAGGCCTGGGCGTGAGCCCCACAGCCCTAGATGGTGAAGGCGGGCCTGTGCGTGACCGGCCGGGGCAGGGACAGAGGGCATCCTGCCTCTGAACCCCCTAGGAACACGTGCCGTGGTGGGCGGGGGCGGGGGCGGGGAGGTCCCTTGTGAACAGTGGTGGAGATGGTCTGTCCACCGGGCTGACGAGTACAGCCCACATGCTTTCTAGGCCCCGACCCATTGTGCATGGGCCCTGACCCCGAATACCCACGTGGATGCCACTCCCAACTCTGAATCTAAGAGGCCTCTGGCTGACAGGCCCTCGCCCTTGGCAGGCGACAGAACCAGGCTCACAGAGGCTGCAATGCCGCAGGTGCCCTCAGGAACGGGCAGCTGCCCGCCTCACCAGGTGGATCACCCTGGGCCCTCACCCGGGACGCCTGGCAGCAGGGGGCGGGGGCCGCAGAGGGCCCTGGACGTCGCTGTCCTGAGCACTGAGGGTGTGCTGGGCCAGCAGCGGCCGGGGTGCCTGTCAGCTGCATCCAGCCAGAGCCTCAGCGAAGCCTGGCTCATCCTGGGCCGCGACTGCGAGGCTGTGCAGAGAGCCAGCAGGAGGCTTCAGGCTGGTGGGTTGGGACCCCCGGGGGCACCCCCTTCCCCTGCGGTGCCCCCATGCCAAGCTCTGCCCCTTCCCAGGTGGCAGGGAGCTACCCCCACCCCCTCCAATGGCCCCTGGGGGTCTCAGCGCCCACCTCAGGCCCATCTCAGGCCTGGCCCACACGGGGGATCGTCAGGGACAGCCAGGGTACCTGGGCCCACACACTTCCGGAGGACTCTGGACTCAGGGTGTCCTGGGGGCCACGGAGTCGTCCAGCGCCCGGCCTTGTAAGGCGAGGCTGAGCTGATACAGGGCCGGGTGGTTCCCAGTCAGCTTAGGGAGGCCCGTGGGGCGGGCCGCCCGCCGTGCTCAGCGCACGTCCATCTCAGACGCGCCGGTCATCCGCACGCCCGGCTCTCCCGCCTGAGGAAGCCTGGCCCAGGAGGCCCTGAGGGGCGGCCAGAGGGCAGGGAACGTGGCCACTGCCTGCTGAGCTGGCCCGAGGGCACTGGGAGAAGCCAGGCCCGAAAACCACAGCGTGCGTGGGGCGGGGCTGCCTCAAGCCCACCCAGGGCCCCACGTCTGGGGGTGGATGGCCCCCGCCCTGGCAGGGCTGGGTGCCCGGGGGGCGGTGCTGTTGCGGGTGCAGGTTCAGAGGTGGCGTTCAGAGCGAGTCCTGCCCCAGGAGCCTGGGTGAGCCGGCAGGGGTGGGTATGGGGACGGAACGGCCCAGCCCCCGGGCAGGCGGTCAGGGCCAGAGCCCAGAGCGCCGAGGCAGAGGCCAGGCTCCAGCCCTGACCTGCAGACCAGCTGAGGTCAGAGCAGCCCGTGAGCATGGCCAGCGCACCAGGCACCTGGGGCTCACATCCCGTCCCCACAGGAGCCTCAGGAGAGCACCTCGTGCTCCTGGGTATCAGAGACGGCCGGATGGGACGCGGCCCCTAGGGGCATCTCTTGGGGCTTGGAGCAGCTCAGCGCAGGTTGGTGGTGGGGGGCTGACCCCCTGAAGGTTAGGGTTCAGGACGAGAACCTTGGGGGGCCTGTGGACCGGCGGGGCAGCGGGGACCCTGGCCGCCCGCAGCCACTGAGGGGGATGAGACCCTGGTCCGCCCAGGAAGGCGAGGGCATGGGGCTGTGAGGGCTGGCCCCTGCCCACGACCCATGGGGCGGTTCTGAGGCTGTGGAGGGGAAGCTGCAGCCAAGCACTGTGTGCCCTGCGGTCCCAGGGCTCCTGTCCTGCTGGGTTACGGGAGCAGGCAGGAGCGGAGAGATGGACCTGGCAGGGTGGGGGCAGCGGGACCTCCGTGAAGGCAGAAAGAGTGAGCGGGAACAGGAGGGGTCAGGGGGCACAGGGCTGTGAGCAAGAGGACAGGGAGGCTGCAAAGGAGCGGCTGCACTGGGCGGGAGATGGGGTGCTTGAGGGGTCCTGGGACCCCGGGGCCAGGCAGTGTGTCTGCTGAGTGCAGGAGGTGGGGGCAGCCCTGGGCAGGCAGGGGGTGGGGCAGGCTGGGCAGGCAGGCGAGAGCAGGACGGGAGTTGGGGGAGCACGAAGAGAAAAGCCCACCGTGGGGAAAGTGGGGGGCCAGAGGGACCCTCCTGCCCCTGGGCGAGACTGCCTGGGTGCTGAATGGGGCCTGTGGACTTGGGACCCCGGCTGTGTCCTCCCGGGATGGGGGACCCCCAGTGAGTCTGCGCCTCAGTTTCACTGCTTGTGGAGAGGTCACTTTGCCCCTCTAATCCCAGCAGAGTCCCCAGCTTCCGGTGGAGCCCTTGGTGGGCAGAGGGCCAGGGCAGGTCCTGCAGGCTGGTGGAGGCTGGCCCCAGGCCCCTGTCTATGTGGACAGAGAGGCTGAGGCTCAGGGAGGTGGGGTCTTGCCCCCGCTCTGGGGCACAGGCCGGGGGTCTGCAGGGTCAGAGGATGCAGAGCTGGGGCAGCAGGGCAAAGCAAGCATTAGCGCCGGTTTGGTGGCAAAGCCCCCACCCCCTAAGTGACCCATCCTGAGGGTCTGGGACGAGGCGTCCTTTGGAGGAGGGGCTGGGGGCTGGGCAGGGGCTCTGGTGGAGGGTCCCGCTGCTCCGCGTGCTTGGGGCCCCAGGGCCCTGCGGGAGGGCCACGCCGGAAGCAGACAGACAAGCGCCTGTGCCAGGCTGTGCCTGCCCCTGAGGGGGGCAGCTGAGCTTAAACGACAGGCAGACCCCTGGACTCTGCTGAGCACTTGAGCCCCTTTAGCCTCGACTGTGGGCAGAGTCGTGCGTGGGGGCATTGGGGAGTTCGAGGTGGACCCGTGGCACCAAGCAGGAGACGAGAGGGGGAGGCAGAGGCTCCAGCCGGTGCCAGCCACCGGTCGCGTGTCCCGGAACGTGCCAAAGCCTGGCCTCGTGAGCGCTCCGAGTTCTGTGCCAGGCAGTCCCAGCTGGCTTGGGAGCGTCCGGCTCTCCTGGAGGGCTGTCCAGCGCCAGGAGGAGACCGGGCCGGGCCCGGGGCTGCAGCTGGAGCCGCTGCTCAGCGGGGGTGCTGGGCGGGCGGGTGGCCCCCAGTCCCGTCCCCCGGGAAGTCGGCCCGGGCGAGGCAGTGTGTAGGCGTGGGGGTGGGCAGGGCGACTCACTGATGTGAAGGGTGGGGCGGGGGCGCCCGGGGAGGTCTCCTGGGCTGCCTCGGCCCTGGGCCAGGCCCCTGCAGCGCTGTGGTCAGTGACTCGGAGGAGAAAGGAGGGACCCAGGCGCGCGGGGCGCAGGGCAGAGGAAGGAGCGGCCTCAGCCCTGTCGGGCCCCCCCGGCCCAGATGGGCAGGCTGGTGAGAGCAGACGGGGGCAGAGGCGTGGGAGCACCACGACACGGAGGCTGGGCACGGAGCGCATCACGAGAGGTAGGGCGTGCAGCCAAGGGAGGTGACGGGCTGGGCACCGGGGACCGAGGGGAAGCCTGGCGTCTGGAGGCTCAGGGCCCGAGTGCCCACTTCCCACTCTTGGCAGGGTCTTCCAGGGTCACGTGTGGCTAAGTTGTAGGGGTGGGTGAAGCCCCCACAGGGAAGGCCACAGACGCCCTTCGATGGGAGCCTGGGCACCTGGGGGCCCTGATCTCCATCAGGACAGGACACCCTTACCATTCGGGTGTCCGAGGGGCTGGTGGGAGTCTGCCTGGCCTGCCTGGACAGCTCTAGGGACGGCAGTGTGGTGGGCAGGCCTGACTTGCGGTGTCCCCACCTGCCAGCATCAGATCCCGGACCCTCAGGTGCTGCGTGGGTCCGGGGTGAAGAGTACAGCAGGAGCTCGAGGCAGCAGGACAGTGGGCAGTGGGTATTAAGACGGGGCCGGGCTCTTGTCCGGAGTCCAGGGCCGGGGGTCTTGCTCCTCTGGCACTGCCACCTCGCAGGGGCTGCTGGGCAGCCACCCTCCGGGGATGGCAAGCAGCTCCAGATGGGGGGCTGGGGCCGGAGCAGGGAGCCCTGTCCATGGGACAGGGCCTCTCCCACAGCACTCTCTTGGGGGGCGAGGACCAGGGAGCGCCCCCCAGGAGGTGCCAGGACTGTGCGTCCCCCAGGGGGGGTGGGCCTCCCCCTGGGCTCTGGGGAGGAGGGACTGGCAGAAGCAGGGCCTCGGGGGTCCCAGTTTTGAGGGCCACACCCGTCCATGTGCAGGCCCCTTGACCGCGACCCCTGTCGTGTCTCCCGGCACCACTGTCCTTTTGCTGGCCTACCCCCTCCCAAGGGCCCCCTCCCACCAGGGTCCCTTTTCCCTCCAGGCTGGGTGCAGGCATGGGGGTCCCTCATCCGAGAGGATGCTCCCTAAATGAAGCTCAGAACAGGGGTCCTCTTCTGAGGCCCTGGAGCCACGCTGTGGGGCCACCATGGGCTCTCCTGCATTCTCTAAGGGCAGCGAGGACATCTCACCCATCGCTGGGTCCCTGGCCCCTGACAAAATTGAGTGCTGGCGAAAGAAGCAGGGGAGAGAGACCCGGGCTGTGCTGGCGGGAGGGACGTGACGGACTGGGTGGCCAGTGCCGGGGCCTTGTCTGGGGGTCCCGGCTGGGGTGGGAGGCTGGGGCGGCGCCGGGCAGCTGTGGCCCCCTCGCCCATCTTCCCAGGGAGACCACAGGCCCTGCAGCCTCACGCCTGCCCCGTCTTCGGCTGTAAGTGGGCACTGAGTCTGCTGAGACTGGGCAGTGGCCCCTGCCTGGAGCCAGCAGAGGTGGCCCAGGTGCCAGTGGGGTCATGGCCTAGAGGAGGCGTGGGGTGGGGACTGGGCCTGGGGGCCTGGGGCTGGAAGGCCAAGGCAGCCTGGCTCCTCCTCAGTTTCCCAAGGGGCTGGCTAGAAAGTCATGCAGAAGGGGGTCCGAGACTTCAGGGGCTCCGGGTCGGCAGACAGCCAGGGGTCCCCCAAGCGAAAAGCCACCACATGCCACCCCACCGCAGGAGGATGAGGGGGTGACAGGCAGGAAGGCTCCACTTGGACTCTGAGAGGCAGCGGTGCCCGAGGGCAGGGGCCAGTGCTGGGGGGCTCTGGATTGGGGGTGCTGGGGGTGAGGGTGCCAGTCCACAGGCTGCTCTGGCCTCACCCCTAGGTCAGAGGGCCCTCCACTCCCTCAGGGCAGGAGCAGCCAACGTCCTGGGGAGGGCAGGTCTCTCTGCCTCTGTCCCTGGGCCGCCCGAGGGTGCTGCGGAGCCCGCGCAGGGCTGGCCTCTCTCCCGCGAGCTTTGGGCTCCCAGAGGTTGCAGCTGTGCGCCCCCTGCCAACCAGAGGTGCAGGCTGGGTGCCCTGGAGATGTAGCAGCCCCTCCTGCACCCACAGTCTACGCCTCTGGGGTGCCATCCTCTGTAGTTGTGGGAAGGCTAGTTTGCAAGCTGATGCCCCCTCCTCCAGGGAGGCTTCCCAGATGTGACCTGCCCACAGGGCCAAGAGGACATGCTGTGGCATGGAGGGGGGTGTGTGGGCGGAGGAGGGGAAGCCCGGACTCTTGAGGGCGCTTCAGGCTCCTTCTTGGGGACACGGGTCTGCCATGGTGCCAGCCGTGGGGAGCGGCAGCTGGGCCTGCCCAGCCAGGGCTGTCCTCAGTTTCCACCTTGCCAAGTGGGGTCAACACCCCTTTTCACAGCTGGGGAGCTGGAGACTGGGCCTGGGGTCTGGCTCGGGAGAAGGGTCAGAGAGGCTGCTCCTCCCCAGGGGTGGCAGCTGCCCCTCCCGAGGCGGCCTGGGCCCTCCCCGCCCCCGGAGGGGCGACAGCCCACCTTCCACATCCCTGAGGCCTCCCCGGTCACCCCAAGGGCGGCAACAGGCTCCCCACCTCCCGTCCCCTGCCTGGAACCCTTGGTCTCCCGGGGCCCACAGCTCAGCCTCTGCACTCAATCTTGCCCAGACCCCCGTGGTGCCCCCACCCCTGAGTCCTGCTCCCAGTATTGCTCCCCAGTCCTAGGGGTACAGCCGTGGGGAGAGTCAGGAAGAGCTGGCACCCCACACCCCAGCAAAGGGGGCACCCCAAGGCCCCCAGTGGTGGTTGGTGGTGGCGGCTGGGCCTCAGCTGTGGCCAGCAGGCCCTGGAGGTGCCCGAGGGGTGGGTGAGGCCTTAGGGAAGGCGGCAGGAGGGGCTCTGCCCACGGTCACCAGGAGCTTGGCACCCCCAGCTTATCGCTCTCCCGGTGCCCCCGGCCGCCGTACGGGCTGTTCATCCCTGGGGGGGCTGGGGCACCCCGNTGAGGCCTTAGGGAAGGCGGCAGGAGGGGCTCTGCCCACGGTCACCAGGAGCTTGGCACCCCCAGCTTATCGCTCTCCCGGTGCCCCCGGCCGCCGTACGGGCTGTTCATCCCTGGGGGGGCTGGGGCACCCCGTCTGCCTCCCGCCCCACTGCCTGTCTCTCCAAGGTCCTGGTGCCCCCTAGGCTGACTCCTCCCAGGTCCCCGCGCCCGCCTCCGGGGAGCTCTGGACGCCTGTCCCTTTGCCCTGCAGCCCCTCTGCCTTCCGCCCGCCAGCTCCCCACCTCGTCTGCCCCTTCTTCGCAGCCCAGCTGGGCCTCCTTCCCAAGTGCTGGTCTGACACCACCTGTGCCACTGTGGGCTCACCTGACTCCCCCCAGGGGACAAGGGCACCGCTCCCCAGACACAACCCCCACCCCCTGCCCCAGCCTGGCCACTCAGTTCTCCCGCCCCTCCCCANCCCTGTCCAGTAAAGCTTCCATGTGTCTCCACGTGCTGGCTCTCTAGGGCTCACTGACGGGCGGGGAGGGAACATGGCTGTCTGGAAGGCCCACCGCCCTGCCCAGTGGTGGGGTCCAAGCCTTCCTTCAGATTTGGACCCTGTCCTGTCCAGTGGCCTTCTGCGTGTGAGGCTCTGGAATCTAAGGCGTGTGACGGACAAAGTCAGGGTGCAGCTGGCAGTGGGCTCAGCCCTCCTCCGGGGCGTCTGTGGCGCTTGGCCCCAGAGTCTGCAGTCCCCGAGACTGCGCACATGCCTCTCTGCACCCCTAGACTGTGCCTCCTCTGAGGGCGAGAACTTCCTTAGGGTCATCCCCATCCCAGTGCCCAGGAGACTTGGTGGATGAGTGGATGATGGATGATGGATGGATGGAGGGTTAAGACTCATGGACAGATGGAGGAAGGGATGGATGGATGGGTGGGGAGGGAGGGAGAGGTAAGTGAGTGGATGAATGGATGGATGGAGGGTCTAGGTTGATGGACAGATGGATGGATGGATGGATGGGGAGGGAGGGAGAGGTAGGTGAGCGGATGAATGGATGGATGGAGGGTCTAGGTTGATGGACAGATGGATGGATGGATGGATGGGGAGGGAGGGAGAGGTAGGTGAGTGGATGAATGGATGGATGGAGGGTCTAGGTTGATGGACAGATGGATGGATGGATGGATGGATGGATGGGGAGGGAGGGAGAGGTAGGTGAGTGGATGAATGGATGGATGGAGGATCCAGGTTGGACAGATGGATAGAAGGATGGAGGGATGGCTAGGCAGATGGACTGGTGTTGAAACAGTGAGAGAGGTGAGGCCTCCTTGGGTGACGGATGGCTGGATAAAGAGCAGGTAGAGAGTGGCCCTACAGAAGGGATGGCAAAAACGCCACTGTGCAAAGAGCAGATGGCAGAAGAGACAAGGCCGTCAGACCATGCCTCCTTCAGGGGCGCTGGGGAGAGACGGGTGGGTGGAGAGACGGCCGGGTGGGTGACGGGAGGCGGGAGCGGAGGAGGGAGGGGAGCAGAAAGTGACTGTGCCATGAGCATGCCCTGAGTGCACGGACAGGCCGGGGGCAGGCTGGGGCTGTCCTTCTGGGCCCGTGCCTGCCCCCCCAGGCTGCATGTGGCCCCACCACGGGGCCCTTCTGCCCTCCGTGTCAGGGGAGCCCCTTTGAAGAGTAGGCCCCCTGGCCCTCTGGTGTCCCAGGCCTGGGTCTGCTCAGAGCCCATTTTCTGAGGTCTCCTAAAGGGGAGCACGGATACGGGCGGGCCGGGAGGGCTAGAACCTGGGCACGTCACACGGCCTGTCACCCGCGGCCCCTCCGAGGGGTCATGCAGGGCTGTGCCCACCAGCGGTGGGTGGGGGCATCTCCCAGGGAAGGAGGGCTTCTCGTCCACCCAGCTGGATGGGACGTTACGAGGGCCACAGGCAGAGGCAGCCCCCTGGGCCACTGGGGGTGGGCGGGGCAGGGCAGGCGAAGCAGCCGGCCACTCAGCCCGCACTCAGCCCCGTCCCTCGGGGCCCTGGCCTCGGGGACAGGAGCCCAGGGCTTGTCTCCTCTGCTGCGGCAGCGTTGCGCCCCCATCTTGCAGAACCTGGGGTCAGGACCTGCCCACTGCAGAGGTGAGAGGCTTGGAGGGGCCACCAGCCACTGTCTGGCCTCTGCCCTCCGTCTTGACCGTCTCAGTGGTCCCCCGAGGCAGCGCCCTGCTCCCCAGCTCTGGGCACGGAGTGCCAGCCCCACAGTGCATACCAGCAGCCCACTACAGCGGCCGCAGAAGCGCCCGGGCTGTGTAGGGGAGGCCGCCCAGGCTGGGAAGGGCTCACCCTGGAGTGCTGCGTCAGCGGCTTCTATCTGGGGCCTGGCAGGGCCTGAGCCCACGGGCTGGGCCGACTGGGAGCTCAGACTGGCTGGCACTGGAGTGGGCACCTAGGTCAGCTTAGGGCTATCAGGCGAGGTTCAAGGTCTCTGGGCCCCCCCCAACCATGCACATGGGGGGCCCTGCCCTCCCCCGCCCCCCTGGGGGTCTACCCTGCAGGAACCTGAGGGGGCATGGGCCCCCCCCAGCCTCCTCCCTGCTCCGTGGCTCAGCTCAGATTTGCAGGCTTGAGAGGCCCACCCTACTCTGTCCCCAGGCCGAGGCCCTGCCCTGTCAGCCCTCAAACTCTTCCTGGGGTTCAGTCGTTCCCTCGCTGCAGCCCCGGGCTGGGCCACCCGGTCTGTGCCTCCAGCCCAGGTCTCCAGGCCCAGGGTGTGCCTGGCCCTGCCCCCTCCCCGGCCCGGCACACGGGGTGTGAGTTACCTGTCGCAGGCCCTGGGCAGCCGGCGACCATACAGCAGCGCCCGCTCGACGCCGTCCTGCAGTACCCGGGCCTGGCGCCCTGAGAGGGAGGTCGCTGATACCCAAAATAAAACCCGCTGCGTCCCTCTGACCTCAGCACCCGCTCTCTGGCGCTGCCCGCTCCTGGGTGCGCTCCTGCCAGGGCCAAGGCCGCTGAGCGGGCAGCCACCCTCCTCTGCTGGCCGAGCAGGGCCACTGCAGGAATGAGGGGTGCCCACCCGTGGGTGAAGACACCCCAGGCCTGGGCGAGGTGTGGTCAGCTGCTCCGGGCACCAACGGCCGGTGGGGCCGGATGTGCGCAGCCCCACTATGCTCCCCCCGCGCCTCCTGCGTCTGTGTCGGAGGGACGGGGTCACTGTCAGCAGAGCAAGGGGTGCCCGCCTGAGAAGGGCCGTCGGCTCCCACCGTGGGGAGCAGATGGGGCAGGGCCCCCCCAAGAGCAGCCCAGGGCTCTCATTCAGATGCGTCTTTATGGCTGAGCTTGCTGGACATAGAGTTGGTCAGCATTATCCCAGGGTCAGCGCTGTGTGTGGCCTGTCCCAGGATCCGGGCCGGAGGAGGGGTTCAGAGACCCCACGAGGGAGGCAAGACAGCTCGGCGCCTCTGGCTCCGGGGGCGCCCCACCCCCAGGGGCTCTGGGGGGTGGACAGGATGGGGCCTCTGTCCACCCCCTGGCTGAGGATGGCGGGCCCACCCTGCCTGTCTCAAGCCCCACGGCCTTATCTCTGGCTTNGATGGACAGATGGATGGATGGATGGATGGGGAGGGAGGGAGAGGTAGGTGGGTGGATGAATGGATGGATGGAGGGTCAAGGTTGATGGACAGATGGATGGATGGATGGATGGATGGATGGGGAGGGAGGGAGAGGTAGGTGAGTGGATGAATGGATGGATGGAGGATCCAGGTTGGACAGATGGATAGAAGGATGGAGGGATGGCTAGGCAGATGGACTGGTGTTGAAACAGTGAGAGAGGTGAGGCCTCCTTGGGTGACGGATGGCTGGATAAAGAGCAGGTAGAGAGTGGCCCTACAGAAGGGATGGCAAAAACGCCACTGTGCAAAGAGCAGATGGCAGAAGAGACAAAGCCGTCAGACCACACCTCCTTCAGGGGTGCTGGGGAGAGACGGGTGGGTGGAGAGATGGCCGGGTGGGTGACGGGAGGCGGGAGCGGAGGAGGGAGGGGAGCAGAAAGTGACTGTGCCATGAGCATGCCCTGAGTGCACGGACAGGCCGGGGGCAGGCTGGGGCTGTCCTTCTGGGCCCGTGCCTGCCCCCCCAGGCTGCATGTGGCCCCACCACGGGGCCCTTCTGCCCTCCGTGTCAGGGGAGCCCCTTTGAAGAGTAGGCCCCCTGGCCCTCTGGTGTCCCAGGCCTGGGTCTGCTCAGAGCCCATTTTCTGAGGTCTCCTAAAGGGGAGCACGGATACGGGCGGGCCGGGAGGGCTAGAACCTGGGCACGTCACACGGCCTGTCACCCGCGGCCCCTCCGAGGGGTCATGCAGGGCTGTGCCCACCAGCGGTGGGTGGGGGCATCTCCCAGGGAAGGAGGGCTTCTCGTCCACCCAGCTGGATGGGACGTTACGAGGGCCACAGGCAGAGGCAGCCCCCTGGGCCACTGGGGGTGGGCGGGGCAGGGCAGGCGAAGCAGCCGGCCACTCAGCCCGCATCAGCCCCGTCCCTCGGGGCCCTGGCCTCGGGGACAGGAGCCCAGGGCTTGTCTCCTCTGCTGCGGCAGCGTTGCGCCCCCATCTTGCAGAACCTGGGGTCAGGACCTGCCCACTGCAGAGGTGAGAGGCTTGGAGGGGCCACCAGCCACTGTCTGGCCTCTGCCCTCCATCTTGACCGTCTCAGTGGTCCCCCGAGGCAGCGCCCTGCTCCCCAGCTCTGGGCACGGAGTGCCAGCCCCACAGTGCATACCAGCAGCCCACTACAGCGGCCGCAGAAGCGCCCGGGCTGTGTAGGGGAGGCCGCCCAGGCTGGGAAGGGCTCACCCTGGAGTGCTGCGTCAGCGGCTTCTATCTGGGGCCTGGCAGGGCCTGAGCCCACGGGCTGGGCCGACTGGGAGCTCAGACTGGCTGGCACTGGAGTGGGCACCTAGGTCAGCTTAGGGCTATCAGGCGAGGTTCAAGGTCTCTGGGCCCCCCCCAACCATGCACATGGGGGGCCCTGCCCTCCCCCGCCCCCCTGGGGGTCTACCCTGCAGGAACCTGAGGGGGCATGGGCCCCCCCCAGCCTCCTCCCTGCTCCGTGGCTCAGCTCAGATTTGCAGGCTTGAGAGGCCCACCCTACTCTGTCCCCAGGCCGAGGCCCTGCCCTGTCAGCCCTCAAACTCTTCCTGGGGTTCAGTCGTTCCCTCGCTGCAGCCCCGGGCTGGGCCACCCGGTCTGTGCCTCCAGCCCAGGTCTCCAGGCCCAGGGTGTGCCTGGCCCTGCCCCCTCCCCGGCCCGGCACACGGGGTGTGAGTTACCTGTCGCAGGCCCTGGGCAGCCGGCGACCATACAGCAGCGCCCGCTCGACGCCGTCCTGCAGTACCCGGGCCTGGCGCCCTGAGAGGGAGGTCGCTGATACCCAAAATAAAACCCGCTGCGTCCCTCTGACCTCAGCACCCGCTCTCTGGCGCTGCCCGCTCCTGGGTGCGCTCCTGCCAGGGCCAAGGCCGCTGAGCGGGCAGCCACCCTCCTCTGCTGGCCGAGCAGGGCCACTGCAGGAATGAGGGGTGCCCACCCGTGGGTGAAGACACCCCAGGCCTGGGCGAGGTGTGGTCAGCTGCTCCGGGCACCAGCGGCCGGTGGGGCCGGATGTGCGCAGCCCCACTATGCTCCCCCCGCGCCTCCTGCGTCTGTGTCGGAGGGACGGGGTCACTGTCAGCAGAGCAAGGGGTGCCCGCCTGAGAAGGGCCGTCGGCTCCCACCGTGGGGAGCAGATGGGGCAGGGCCCCCCCAAGAGCAGCCCAGGGCTCTCATTCAGATGCGTCTTTATGGCTGAGCTTGCTGGACATAGAGTTGGTCAGCATTATCCCAGGGTCAGCGCTGTGTGTGGCCTGTCCCAGGATCCGGGCCGGAGGAGGGGTTCAGAGACCCCACGAGGGAGGCAAGACAGCTCGGCGCCTCTGGCTCCGGGGGCGCCCCACCCCCAGGGGCTCTGGGGGGTGGACAGGATGGGGCCTCTGTCCACCCCCTGGCTGAGGATGGCGGGCCCACCCTGCCTGTCTCAAGCCCCACGGCCTTATCTCTGGCTTGCAGAAATTGGATGAGGTGCTGAGGGAAACCTTCCAGAAGGCTTGGGGGACTGGAGCAGGGCGCAGAGCCAGGGGCTCCAGCTTTCGGAGGACAGGACCCTCATCTGAGTCTGCTGGAGACCACCCCCCGGCCTGGCCCCTGGCCCACCAGCCTCGGCTCTGGGTCAGGCCAGCATCCTTGGAGCAACCACGGCCCCACCGAACCTCTCGGATCTCTTGGGCCCCTCTCCCCTGCTCAGCTCCTCAGCTCCTCTACCCGAGGGGCAGACCCAGGGCAGCATGTGGCCACACGCGCCCGCGAGTGGCCGTGGGAGGCCGTGGGCGCAACGTCTGCCGACTGGACGGTGCCGCCTGGGGTCGTGAGGAGAGAAAGAGCGGGCTCCCCGGGCTCATGGCAGAGCCCACCGTGGGCAGCACGTGGAGCCCGGCCTGTGGGCAGGAGGCCCGCGGGATCTGGACCCCGAGGTGGGAGCTCCTGGGCTGACTGCACAGAAGTGGCCACTGGCACTGGGAGATGCCAGAGCCCGTGCGTCAGACGTGGGCTAGCATCTCAGTCGCCCGCTCATGCTGTGTCCCCAGCACGCCACCCAGGGAACCTGGTGTGGCCACTAACTGGGCTTCAACCTGGGGGCCTGGCGGAGGACGCACAGGCCCCCTATTCCATGAGGTGCGAGACCTCAGGCCAGCCCCTCTGACGAGGAGGCTGGGTGGGCCCGGGACCTGGATGGACAGACAGCAGACCCCCTTCCTGGGAGGACCCCCTCTCTGGGCAACTCCTTGGAGGGAGGGACAGCTGCCTGGGAGGTCGAGGCCCCAGTCCTGGGGACTCCAGTCCAGCCAGGCCCAAGGAGAGTCCTTGGCTGCCTCCTCAGAGCCACCCAACACCTTCTTCACCCTCAAGAATGTGCCTGCTGTCGGGGGAGTAAAAATAGAAGCTGACACTTGGTGGGGGAGGAGGGCGCCCCCGACTCCTCGGACGCAGCCCCCTCCTTGGGCCTCCTCTGCTATTCCTATACTTGGTCAGGGGCCTCGGGGCATGGCCCCTGCCCGCCCGCACGCGCTCGGCCACTGAGCCCGGCCAATGGGCTGCCGGGCAAGATCGAGTGTCAGTATAACTCGAGGGTGCGTGGCCGGTGGGCAGTGCCTGAGCCGGTCCTGTCCACAGGGAGCTCCTGCCTGTCTCTCCAGACCCAGCCACAGGTCAGTAGAACCATGGGCAGCCCTGGGCCTGGGCCGGCCTGCTGTGTGCTGGCGGCCTGGGGTCCCTGGACACAGACACCACGCCTTCCAGCCTCTCCACTCTAAGCACAGCATCTCAGAGACACCAGGAAGCCACCTAGGGGTCTCAAGGGTCTGTGATGTGGGCACTGCGGGGTCATGTTTGCCGAACATCAGATGCAGAAGAAGCTGTTTTGTACCCGAGCACAGGATCTGGGGAGGGCCAAGAGGGAGGAAGAAGGAGGACCCCTGGAAGGCCCAGGGGTTGGTCCCCAGGCAGACAGCTAGAGAGGGCTGAGGATGTGGGGTGAAGAGGCAGGAAGGGGCTTTGTCCAGGGCTTCAAGGCCACCCGCTGCGGGGCCACTGCTGCCCGTGTGGCCTTGGCCGGCGTTTCCTCGGAGGCTCAGCCTCTCGCCCCAGCAGCCACTGCCCCAGCGCCGCCATCTGTAAAGACGGAGACGAGGGTGGAGCTTGTGTGATGCCTTGCAGAACAGGTCTGTGCAAGGGGCGGCCAGGACCCCAACAGCCTGGGAGCTGGTGTCCAGTGGTCAAGGCAGGGGCCGGGGCAGAGGGAGGAGTGCGCAGCCGGCATCTGTTCCACCAGCCTGCCTCTGCCTGGGCAGAGAAGCACGTGCTCCCCAGCCCCGGCCCCCCCACCGCCTTTCCTGTGCCCCTGGGGCCGGGGCCCAGCCACCCTCCTGACGTCATGGGACGGGGCGCCCTCACTAGGCAGCAACCTTTCTGGTGCCCTCAACCATTCTGGGAGGAGACGGCTGGGGAGCCACGGCCGCACGGGACGGCGGGGCCCGGGGGTCATGGAAGAGGGTCAGGGTCCCACGGCGAGCGAGCAGCAGGGCCTCCTGGCTCCCTGCCCACCCCCACCCCCCCCTTGTCACTTGGGAAGGAAGGAAGGAGGAGGGGTCCCCGAGGAGCAGTGACCTCAGAGGCTGTTTGCACAATGGCCCCTCTGAGGGCAGGACATGAAATGGACAGCTGGTTTCCTTCTCAGCTGTCGAAATGCCACCCTGCCCCCAAGCACACCCCACCCCGGGCCCCTCCCCGACGGCGGGGGGATGGGGGGCACGGATGAGCCGTGGTGTCACCCCAAGGCCTTCACTGGGCAGAGGGGCAGGGACCCCGAGGGCTCTCAGTTTCCCTGTTTGGAGCATGGGCACCCTGCCCCAGGGTGCAGGACGGAGTCGTCCGGCCCAGAAGTCGAGGGCGCAGAGGCCTGCAGGGGAGCTGACCGGGGGTGGGGGGGGCGGTGGGCCAAG
>SJYW01010558.1:200430-236248 GCA_006410735.1 Raphicerus campestris | reverse complement strand
GCCTGGGCAGAGAAGCACGTGCTCCCCAGCCCCGGCCCCCCCACCGCCTTTCCTGTGCCCCTGGGGCCGGGGCCCAGCCACCCTCCTGACGTCATGGGACGGGGCGCCCTCACTAGGCAGCAACCTTTCTGGTGCCCTCAACCATTCTGGGAGGAGACGGCTGGGGAGCCACGGCCGCACGGGACGGCGGGGCCCGGGGGTCATGGAAGAGGGTCAGGGTCCCACGGCGAGCGAGCAGCAGGGCCTCCTGGCTCCCTGCCCACCCCCACCCCCCCCTTGTCACTTGGGAAGGAAGGAAGGAGGAGGGGTCCCCGAGGAGCAGTGACCTCAGAGGCTGTTTGCACAATGGCCCCTCTGAGGGCAGGACATGAAATGGACAGCTGGTTTCCTTCTCAGCTGTCGAAATGCCACCCTGCCCCCAAGCACACCCCACCCCGGGCCCCTCCCCGACGGCGGGGGGATGGGGGGCACGGATGAGCCGTGGTGTCACCCCAAGGCCTTCACTGGGCAGAGGGGCAGGGACCCCGAGGGCTCTCAGTTTCCCTGTTTGGAGCATGGGCACCCTGCCCCAGGGTGCAGGACGGAGTCGTCCGGCCCAGAAGTCGAGGGCGCAGAGGCCTGCAGGGGAGCTGACCGGGGGTGGGGGGGGCGGTGGGCCAAGACCTGAGCCGTTGGATGTTCTCAGCCCCCTCCCAACATCTTGGGTTTCTGGGCAGAGGTGTCTGGGCTAATCTGGGCGCCTATTTCTGGACATGTCAGCTGCCACTGTCTCCTTAAAAATAACCCACCCTGGACTCCAGCCATGACCACCCCTCTCAAGGCGGTGACAGCGTCAGGTGCCACCAGGGGCAGCGGTGGGCGCAGCCAGGGCATGGTGACAGCCTGGGCGGAGGGGGTGGGGGGCGGCACCCAGGGACAGGGCCCATGGGGGGCCGTGGGAGCTGTGTGCTGGGTGAAGCGGGAGGCTGTGACTTGAGGGGGCAGCAGAGCCCCAGGAAGGGAGAGCAGGCTGGGAAAGCGTGCTCGGCTTCCTGGAGGGGGTTAGCAGAGACCCATCCACTGGTTAATTTTGCATGGAGCTTAAATTGCTTTGGGAAAATTAACATTCTTGACAGAGGCTTCGGAAAACTGTTCCCACCTTAGCAATGCGATGTACATGCATTTTTCAATGATGAACTTGTGTTTTTCTTATACAAAGCTCCCGGGGGGGACCAGAACTATTGTCTTCAAGTGGGCTGTAGCGTGTTGTCACGAGCTGTTTTTCAAAACCCCGGGCCAACTTTCTGATGCAGCTGCCCCGAGTGTTCCCAGGCTCTGGCTGCCTCAGGCCTGCACAGGGGCCAGCTCACGGAAAGATGGTCCCTGAACGTGCTGGCCCGGAGCCGGCCACACCTGGACGTACACAGCCAGGCCCGGGCAAGAGCTTCTTTGCAGACGTTGACAAATTCAAGAGCATCTTTGGGGCCTGGGAAAGCAGGCTGAGGAGGAACTGGGCCGTTTGCTCAGTTCTCAGAGGGCTTGTGGGCCTGGCAGGGGCGCCAGGCTGGGGAGGGTTGGCCGCGTGGACATTTAGAAATAAACCAGATGCATCCCGGTGAGCTCAGGGCCCAGTCTGCTGGGGTGATGGGAAATGGGGGACATGGATGCCTAGTGCTCTTGTGATTTTGGAAAAGGGCTCTGCAGAGGGCCGTGAGGGACCCCAAGGAATCCCTGGGTGCCCCCATCAGAGGACGCAGCATCCTCATGGGAAATCATGAGTGGGAGAAGGGGGCACGGCTCACTCCCGAGGAGTGGGCCTCGTGGGGACAGCAGGCAAGAAGGCCAGGGAAGGTCCACGGTGCCCATTTTGAGGAGCCAAGCTCTGTAATTCAGAGGCTGCCTGGGAGCCCCCTCCCCTCCCGCCCCACCATCTAGGCCCAAGAGCAGAGACCGCCAAGAGGGAGGTTTTGAGCAACCTCAGCAGGGCCTCGCCGGGGCCTGGAGCTAGCTAGCTGCCAGGAAGGGCCCCCCGCCCCAGCCCGCTCAGCTGCGTGCTTTCTGGATGATCCTCCTTGGGGAACGTTGCAGAGAGCATGTCGGCCCAGCCACCACCTCCCAGCTCCCGCCCAGCTCTGAGATTCCAGGCAGCAAGCCCGAGCCAGGCCCGGAAGGGGGGCGGAGGGGGATCGGATCTGGGGCGAAGAGGGCTGGGGGCCTGGGGCCTCAGAGGAAGCGAGGCAGCCTGCCGAGGAGGCCCTGTACAGGCACCTGTCTCTTATACACATCTACTTTGTCAGGCCCAAACCAAAATGGATCTAAATTTAAGCCAGAAGAGAAATAGAGTGATAAAAGGAAGGGATTTCCCCAAGACCTGGACTAGGAGAACATCAATCAAAGAAGAAAAGAAATAGCCTTCAGGTTAATGCCACATGATCAAAAGCCCAAAGCCCGGTTAGGAAAGGAGAGCAGAGACTAGGCAGAACTCTCGACACAGAGCTGTCTCGTCAGTCCCAGGATGGGCNCTCCTCACTCACGCCCTGTCTCCCCCTACCCCCTGCAGAAAGCACCCAGCCGCCATGTCGGACGAGGAAGTGTGAGTATCTGCCAGCTTCAAGCCCCCTGGACCTCGTGTGTTCAGAGGCCAGAGGATGCCCCCCTCCCCGCCAAGAACTTACCCCTCACCGCTCCCCTTCTCCCCACAGCGAGCACGTGGAGGGTAAGTGTGGACGCCAGATTCTCTCTGCATCGGCTCTAAACAGAAAGCCCAGGTGGGACGGGGCTCTCCACCTGCGGCCAGCACCTTGCCCGGGGAGGCCCCAGAAGCCACGGGCATGTGGACGCCCCTCTGCAAGCAGGCCCCCACCTCTGCCCCTGCACCTCCTCTCAAAGGACACATCCCCATGGACACCCTGCCCCTTGACAGCCCACTTGCAGAGGGGAGACCGCGCTCCCATTGCAGGACCAGGCCTTCGAGGCTCAGAGCCCTGCCCATGGGCCCTGTGTCTTCGCGGTCCTCCCCTGACAGCGGGCGATGGGCAGGCTGGCCTCCCACCTCTGTCCAGGCTGGCCCCCCGCTGCTCTCTAACCGCTTCCTCTCCTTTGTTCTACCCCCTTGCAGAAGAGTACGAGGAGGAAGGTAACGGAGGTGCCCCCCAGGCCCCCGCCCAGCTCACCCATTAACCGTCCACCTCTGTGGTCATTAATCCCCACCTCCCGCACCCCTAACGCCCGCCTCTTCCCTCCATCGAGAGGCGCTCATTAATCGTTCATTAATAATCGTTCATAATAATTCTGTATTATTATGTATCACTTATACATAATAATCTCACAGTATCTCTGGTGTGTGAGGTTAGCTGAAATTTGGTCATGAAGAAACTAATAGCAAGCCTGGAGTGCCGCCCACCTGCCTCTCACTCTGCCTATTGCCTCCGTATCTCTGTCTCTCTATCTCTCTATCTCTCTCTCTCTCTCTATCTCTCTGTCCCTGTCTCCCCCAGGTCTCCCTCTCTCCCTCCCTCTGGGAGTGGGGACCCCAGGTGGGTCAGGAGGCCCTTCCCGGTGGGTCGAGCCCCCTGCCCTGGGAAGGGTGTGCAGCGCAGTCCGTAGGCCCGACGACAGGCATCCCTGGGCCCTGCTCCCCTGCGGCCAGGCTCTCCCAAGCTCTGTTGGGCTGGCTCTCCTGTGGGGTGTTTTGGGCGCTAGGTTTTGAAAATAATTTGAAAACACTTAGCTACTCTAACAACATGAGCAACACTCCTTTTTTCTGCTGAAAAGGTGGAGGGACTTCTTTCTGAGAGGGAACCACGGTCCCGGGCGATGCCCTCCCAGGGGAAGTCGATGGGGCGCGTGGGCATGTTCCCCAAGCAGGCTCCTCCAATGCTTGCCTCTGCCGCCCGCCGCTGGGCCCCCTGAGGACGCCAGCCCACACCCGATGGGCTTTCCCCTTGCACCTGTCCCCACCTCCGGTACCTTCAGAGTCCAGTTACTTAGCGGGACCCTCCAGAGCACAGACACCTCAGTCCAGCACCCGCTCCCCAAGGAGAGGGGAGGGCGGGGCCCCTAGGACCCGGAGCAGGCTGCGCAGCAGATGCCCTGCGGGCCCGCGATGCCCACCAGCCTCCCTGGTGCCTGGAGCACCTGCTGCCGCGGCCCCCCACCCTCGCGCGCCTCCCTTCCCGGCCACCCCACGCTTGACCCCTAATGATTGTCTCATTCCCTCTCTCCCTCCTGCTCCCTCTGGTTCCCATGCAGAAGAGGCCCAGGAGGAAGGTAAGTGGGGTCCAAGACCCCGGCCCCCAGCCACCCTCCAGCCCTCTGTCCCTCGACCCCGACCCTCATGCGACCCCATGTGCCCCACCCTCTAAGGGCGTGCAGTGTGCTCCCGGCCTAACCTCTCCTCTCTCCTTCTGCCCCTGCACACCCAGCACCCCCCCCGCCTGCAGAAGTCCCTGAGGTCCACGAGGAAGGTACGTGGACGCAGGACTTCTGGGCCCCATGTGGGGCCCGGGGCTGGCTGCGGCACGGTGGGCCGGGGAGGGGGCGGCAAGGTGCCAGCCAGCCAAGGGGCCCCCACATGTGGCCCCCACGTAACCCACTAACCACGGCCAATGCTTGACCAGAGCAGGCCGCCCCCCTGAGGGCCAGCACTGCCCCCCCAGCATGGGCCCAGCCACCCCCTAGCCCAGGGAGGGCAGGTCAGCAGGGAGACCACTGGGCCACATGAGACCTAGCAGTCCCGGGGGTATCCCTGAGGCCCGCCTCCTGCCCCGAGATGGGCACCTGACCCCTCCACGGGGGCCTCGGGGGCACCCAGGGCGATGGGGGAACAGCCGCTGCCATCTGTGCCCCCAGCCAGGCCGCAGTGCCCCGCACGGGCCCCCACTAGCCTGCCCCAGGGAGCTCCCTCCCGGGTCGGGGCAGGACTGGAGAGTGGGTGGGCCTGGAACCCTGGGGTTGGCACAGCAGTCAGGGCAGCTGAGAGCTGGTACCCAACACTCAGGCCCCTCCGTGGGCACAGAGAGAAAAGGCAGTGGGTGCCCCAGCCTCGGGCCGGTAGGAAGCTTCCTGTCCAGGCCCCAGGGGCCACCCTCTAGGCCACGGCCCTGCCCCCGAGGAAGTCCTCAGGGGCCGGAAGGAGGCGGGAATCGGTGGGGGGTGCAGCCAAGCGATGCAGGACCCCGGAGGCCCCTCAAGCAGCAGGGGTCCCCTGAGAGAAGCGAAGCCCAGCGTGCAGGCAGGGACAGGACCGGAGGGGGTGCTGCCCGGCCGACATTGACCTTGTCTTGCTCACTCCCCGCACGCTCCCCATCCCCGGGCCTCGGCCACTGACACTCCCGTGGCGACCGGCTGTTTCCTTTAACCCGGGATCCTTTCTCCTTTGACCTCTGACCCACGTGTTGCCTCTTGTTCCATGGCCCTGCTTAGTCCATGAAGTTCATGAACCAGGTATGTGCCATGACTTCTGTCCCGTGTGGGCGCGTGTGCACACGGGCCGTGTGTGGGTGTGAGCCGCAGCCTGGCCGGCCAGGAACAAGAGGGGCCGTGTAACCCACTCACCTGCTTGCCCGCCGCCCGCCCCAGCCTCTGCCCGAGGTTCATAGTAGTTCTCTCTCCCCCCACCCCACCCCTCGGTGCTGCTTCTCCAGAGGAAGTCCAAGAAGGTACGCTCGCCTCCCCGCCCCCTGCTGAGGCCTGAGCACCCCCGCGCCTGCCTGACCCTCCCGGCTGCCGTCCGGAAGGCTGGGCCCTGGGTGGGACGCATAGGCCAGGAATGGGGAGGGTGGCTGTGGGTCAGACGGCTGACAGGCAGCGAGCATTCAGGGCTGAGGGGGTAAGGCCCCACCCGGCTCGCAGCAGGAAGGTGGGGCCTGACAGAGGGGTGCTGGGAGGATGGTACTGGGGTCCACTGGGACCCCCTGGACCCACCAGGCGAGGTGGAGAAGGGCAGAGGGGGAGAGGCAGGGCCCCAGACAGCAAGGAAGGCAGAGCGCAGAAGTCGTGTGGGGAAGGGAGGGTGGGAAGGCAAGTGGGGTGAAGCAGAGTCAGGCTGAGGCGGGGGCGGGGGCGCAGGGGCCTGGAAGTACTGGGGCCCCCTGGGTGGAGCTGTTGGGGCCCAAGTCAGAGCTCCCCGCCTTCACACGGCCCTCGCAGGGCCAGCGCCCAGCACACGGGCTGCGAACTGTCTCTCCTCCCGGGGCCTCAGCGGGACCCCCTGCAAGATAAGGGCCGGCTGGGCCCAAGGGCCAGGCCACCAGCCCACCCTGGAACCAGCCCTGGGGCAGACAGACCAACAGACAGGCAGGCTGGGGACTCCAGGTCGCATCCCGCTTGCCCGCCGCCTGGGAGCTTTGACGCCTGACGCTTTGCCTCCCCTGCTCCTCGCCTGCTCCCAGCCCCCCACCAGGTGCCGGGGGGTGGGGGGCAGTGATGTCAGGCTTGTCAGGCCCACCTGGAAGCTGAGCAGCCCCAGTAGGCGCAGAAGGCTGTTTGTGCGAGTGGGGGCCGGTTGCTAAGCAACCTAGGGATCCGCGTGCTTAGGAAGGGGATGCCAGGGAGACTATGACCACAGCCCACCCACCCAGGCAAGGCCCCCAAGAGGGGGCACCAGCAGCTCAACCTGGATGGCCCTGTCCTTGCCACCAAAGGCCCAAGAGCAGGGGCAGGCGCCTGGCCTTCAGGGCCAAGTTGTTGGAGACTCCCGCGCCCCTCGGAGCTCAGCCTCAGTGCTCTCGTCCCCTTGGCTTGGGACCTCAACTAGCCAGGCTTCCGCAGGTCTGAGGTCCCAGGAGACATTATCAGCCTCCTTGTTCAAGAATCCTTGGGTTTCAACCCAGTGAAATCCAGGAGTCAGGCCCCCAGAGCCACCCGCGCCTAGCCATTGTCGTGTAGTCACTTGGGCGTGCGAGACTCTGCTCACGCTCACGCTCGCGGAGCTGGTGATGCCGTCCCACCAGCTCATCCTCTGCCACCCCTTTTCTTGCCCTCAATCTTGACCAGCGTCAGGGTCTAGGCGTGTCATAGCTTTTCTTCCAAGGAGGCCACCCCCAGTGGAAAGACTTAAGGAAGCCCGCAGCCAGCAGCACCCACAGGCCCTCGGCGGCCCCTCCAGCTACTGCCGGCCTTCTGGGGCTGGGGGTCTCCCCGGGCATGCTGGCCCCGCAGTTAGCTCTCACAGACCCTCCCAGACAGAAGCCCTGCAGACTTCAGTGGGGGTCATCGAAGGGGTCCAGGCCAGCGCCCGCCAGGGGGAAGCGCGGTTCAGGAGTGAACCAGCTGGCCCGCACCCGTGCCCAGCCCGCGCCCGCGCCCGCTGCTTTCTCTTGCATGTGCGCTTCTGCCTGAAGACGCGGAGCAGGAGGACTGGGAGGACCAGGCAGGTAAGGCCAGGCCTCTGGCTGCACGCGGTGCCCGCGTGGTCTGGAACGACCCTGGCAGAGAGGCCCGACCGCCCAGGGTCTGTCTCGAGGACTCTCCGTGCCTCTGCTCAGCCGCCTGCCCACCCACCCGTCCTGCCCGTCTGACACCAGGGCCTTCGCGGGCCAGGCCTTGCTGCTTCGAGCTGCCTCTGCTGCGGGGCTTAGCTCTGTCCCGACCTGAGCTTCCGTCCCACACCAACACTGGGGGGTCAGCAGGGACCCAGCGGGCACATCAGGAGGCGAGCAGGAAGGCGCTTCCTCCACCCGGCCCCCAGCCTCAGTCCCGTCTCTGCCCTGAGGGTGTGGCACCCCTGGGCCCCGTTTCTCCTTTTCTCCACACGCCCTGCCCTGGGCCCTGCACCCATTCTCCTCCTCAGAGCCCACAGGGGCTCCCACATACAGGCCCTGGTGGGGGCAAGTCCCCGGCCTCTGGCGGGCAGGGAGAGCGGGTCCACGGGAGGGGGTCCCTGGTCAGGCGTGCGGGGACCTGGGGGCTGAGCGAGCTGCCCTCTCACCTGGTCTCCCTGTCTCCTCTCCCGCCCCCAACGCCGCCCTGCTGATCAGAGGAGAAGCCAAGACCCAGGTGAGTGCGGGGCTGGGCCGAGCAAGGGGCCTGTGAGGCCTGGGACTCGGACGGCCCGGTCCCGTGAGAGAGGCCACGAAGCTCGTTAGGCCCTGGGAACCCAAATCCTCGAGGGGCCACAGCCACTTGTTTGCTCTTGAATTCGGGGTCCTGGATTCCGGGTGAGGCTCGCCTGGGGAACGGGGTCACAGGGCAGCCAGTCAGTGCATTCCTCCCAGGCGGGTCTTCACCCCGGGAGTGGGTAGGGATGGACTCTGGAGGTCCAGTCCATGCCCCGGACCATGCAGACTAGACAAGGATGGCTTCCTGCAGGAGAAGGCGCTGGGCAGAGGAAGAAAAGGGGCAGGAAGTTGGGGGAGTCGGGGCAGGGGCAGGGAGGCCCCGTGGAGCCCCCAGGCCCTTTCCGGCGCCCACCCTCCTGGCCGCGCTGCCGCCCGCATCTCCCAGGGCCCTCGATGTGAGTGGTGGGGTGCTGGCAGGGAGGCTCTCGGCCTTGAAACCTGCCTGGAAGCTAAGCCTTGACCGGAGCCCCCATCCTCCCCTTCATGGGGGCTTTGGGTCCCCCAGGGGAAGCGTTGACCTCGTTCAAAGAGGCTTTCTCTTGCTCATTTGGCTCTCGTGCTAGTGGTTCAGAGGTTTCTTGTTTAAACCAGCGTTCCTGATTTTCTGTCTCTGATAAGTACGTGCGAGCCCACGGCCCTCTGTACGTGATTCACCCCCCGTCCTCGGGGGACACGCGCCTCCTTTGCTCTGCAGGGGAAGGCGTGTCAGCGCCTCTGAGCGCAGGCCAAGAGCTCGCTCCCACTTAGGGGTGCCCTGCGGACTCTCCACAGAGGACTGGAAATATGCGAATGTGTAGCCAGCCCATTTCCATCCGTTACACTTTATTTTTCAGCAATTTTAAAGAAAGCTGCCGGGTCACAAGATATTTTCTAGTTTAAAAAAATGTTTGTGTTTTCATTATGAAAATAAAACACCTCATTAAAGAAGATTTGGAAAATACGTGAAAGTCCAGTGAAAAAAAAAATCATCTATAACTCTCCCACTCCGCCAGCCAGACTGCGGAAGAGAGGAGAAAGAAATAAAAAGGCTTATTTCTTCCTACTCTTTTTCCATGCATAGGACTCGGAAAAAAGGACTGAAAGCCTGAGCTGTTTTTCAAACGCCGTCTTGTCTATACAGCCTTGGATTCCGCTTCTCTGAGCTGCAGTGGTGTTCCTAAGCATCTTTCCATGTTTTGACATAGTCTTCTTAAATATTTTGAATGGCCTCATAATATTCCATCAATTGGACAAACCATAATTTTCCTAACCATTCCGCTATTGCAGGATATTGAGGCTCTCCCCAATATTTTACTATCATAAATAACGCCGGGTGGAAAGCATTTTCTGTCTTTCGGCTTATTTCCCTAGGCCCCATTCCCAGAACGGAATTACTGGGTCAAAGAGTAGGAACGTTCTTAAGGCTTTTGATGTCCTCTGCCAAAAGGCTTCCACGAAGGCCGCCAGCGCGGTCTCCACACCGCATGCCCGGGCCCGCGACGTGCCTGCACACGGAGCCTCTGACGGGTGGATGAGAAACGGCCTCTCTGGCTTGTTTTCGTTCACATTCCTTCGATGGCTCGGGAGCCTCTCCCACGTGTGCTGACTGGTGGTCTTTCTTCTCGGGGAGCTGCCAGCGTTCACCCTCTGCCCATTTATCTAACGGCGGGGGCGTCTCCGTGTTTTCTTAATCATCGGTTTGCATAAGGATATAAGTCTTCTCTGTACTTGCTGAAATATTTTTCTAGTCTGGTTTCCACCCACCCCCCCCTCCACGTTGTGCCTCTTTCCATAAGTTTTTCATTTGCATGGACTCCTCTGGCCATCTTTGCCTGACTGGGACCTCCCGAGCTCAGAAAATCGCTTCCCTTGCCAGCGAGCCGGTCCACGTTCAGTTCCACTCTCTTCTTTTTCGAAGAAGCTCTCATTCCTGCTGTTGATTTAACTCTTTGCTCCGTCCGAGATGTCTGGGGGGAGGGGAAGGGCCACAGCCACCCCGGCCGGAGGGATTCGAGAGGGATCTCGTCTCTTCTCCGCACGGTGTGCGTTCTGTCCAGCACCCCCTCCTCTGGGTCCCCAGAGAGAGAGGTCAAAGGGTGACCAGAGCAGTACAAAGGGTGAGCCAACATGGTCGTTCCTGACCACAGAGGCCGAAGGCCCAGGAACGGTCTCTGGTGACCGCCTTGCCTTTTGTTTGAGAAAGAGAGCAAGGTCACCCTTCCTGGGAAAGCAGGGGTGAAGCAGCCCTTGAGAGGCCCAGGAGTGGGCAGGACGGAAGGACAATAAGAGGTTATAAACTTCTAGGAGGGTCAAGCCGCTCTAGGGACAGCGGGCTGTACAGATGATAAGAACAACAGTTCTGTTGGGGACCCACTCACCGTACTCATGAGCCACTCTCTCTTCTTCAGACTCACTGCTCCTAAGATCCCGGAAGGGGAGAAAGTCGACTTCGATGTAAGTTTACGGGACCCAGGCTTACACAGTCTCCCCAGACCCCCAGCCTTCGGCTCCAGGCTAAGCCTGAGAAGGTCACGTCCCCTAGAGCAGCTGGAACTGGGGCTTCCTGGTTCCGTGCAATCCTGCTGTGATTCATTCCCGGATCAGAGGGAGCTCGTCCGGGAATAACACCTTTCTTCCCTCCTCCCCAGTCATCCGTCTCCCCATCTCCCCATCTCTCCCCATCCGTCCAATCACCCACCCAACTATCCATCACCCATCCTCGCAGCCTCCCATCTGTCCACCCACTCCTGCAGCCGCCCCTCATCTACTCACCCACCCATCCACCTGTGTACCCAACAGACGACCTCGTCCCCCAATTTCCTCTCTGTCCAGCCCACCCAGGCATCTTTGGGCCTAATGATGAGGCCAAGTCAGGGGCAGTTCTTCCCTGGGGTGCTCACTGGCCTCAGGGCTCCGCGCGGCCTGGACTCAGCCCCCGTGGCTGAGGGAGCAGGCAGCCCGGAGCTCGAGAGGAGGGCAGGCATGATGGGCCTGTCCCCACAGGACATCCAGAAGAAGCGCCAGAACAAAGACCTCATGGAGCTGCAGGCTCTCATCGACAGCCACTTTGAGGCTCGGAAGAAGGAGGAGGAGGAGCTGGTAGCCCTCAAGGAGAGAATCGTGAGTCCAGCCCTGCAGCTCCGGGCGGAGGCCGGGCTGGTGGATGTGGCCGGGGGTCCCGGGGAGGACCAGGCCGGGCTGACCTGCTCCCCTCCGGCCACAGGAGAAACGCCGAGCAGAGAGAGCTGAGCAGCAGAGGATCCGGGCGGAGAAGGAGCGGGAACGCCAGAACAGACTGGCGGTGAGGTGGCCCCCCGCCCGTCACCCCCGCCAGCCCCCAGGCTCCCGGGCCTCCCCATTTCTGACATTCCCCTTGACACTGGACTAGGAACCCAGGCCATCAGCCAAGTTTCCCCCGCCCCGCAGAAACCCTGCGAGAAGGCAGACCCGACGGGGACTGGGACCTTCCAGAAGGTTCCCAGCCCAAGCAGGTCCTCGACAGCCGTGCTGAGGTCTTGGTTGGGGAGGTCCTTGACAGCCGCGCTGAGGTCTTGGTTGGGGAGGTCCTCGACAGCCGCGCTGAGGTCTTGGCTGGGGGTGGGGGTGTCCCTGCAGGAGGAGAAGGCGCGGCGGGAGGAGGAAGACGCCAAGAGGAGGGCCGAGGACGATCTAAAGAAGAAGAAGGCGCTGTCCTCCATGGGGGCCAACTACAGCAGCTACCTGGCCAAGGTAAGTGTGGGCGCGGGGCCGAGCTGCCCACTGCGCCCCGGGCCGGCTCGATGCGCCCCTCTCGTGTCCCCTCAGGCAGACCAGAAAAGAGGCAAGAAGCAGACGGCCCGGGAGACGAAGAAGAAGGTCCTGGCCGAGCGGAGGAAGCCCCTCAACATTGACCACCTCAGCGAGGACAAGCTCAGGTGAGGCCCCGCCGGGATGGGGGGTGGCGCCCGGACCCTCCTGCAGGGGCTGACCCACCAGCGCCTCACCCACGGCTGCCCCCCAGGGACAAGGCCAAGGAGCTCTGGGACACCCTGTACAAGCTGGAGACCGACAAGTTCGAGTATGGGGAGAAGCTGAAGCGCCAGAAATACGACGTGAGTGTTGTGTCCTTGGCCTCACCCGCTGTCTGGCACCCCGAGTCCCCGGACCCCGACCAAGGCACCTGCCCTGCGGGGGCCCTGCCCAGGCCGGCCTCATGTTAGCACGGCACTCAGGGCTGGCGAGGGGTGCGGTGGGGCAGAGTGCCCTTGTTCCGGGGCAGGGGTCTAGAGACCCGGTGTCCTGAGCCCATCAGAGGGGCACTGAGTTCCTCTGGGGTGGGGGTTCCACCTCACCCAGCCTCCTCTGCAAACCCAAGTTCCAACCAGGCCAGCCTTGGGGACTCAGAGCTGGGGAGGGGCCCTGGCCAGTGCCTCCCCGACCCTAGGCTCACAGCTCAGGCTGGGCAGCCCTGGGTAGACACCCTCCTTGGAGTCAGCACGGGCCTGGGATGGGCCTGGGTACGGACCCTGATGATAGACTCACAACAGACCTTCCCTCCAGCCTCCGGTGTTCCCTGGGGAGGACCGTCCACTCTCAGGGCCCCTCTCCCGCTGGCCCCTGAGACAGAGGGTGTGGTTGACCAGTGCTGGCAGCTGGAGGAGTCCTGCCTGCTTCTCAGAGCCCGGGGTCCTTGGGTGGGTTGCCTGGTCCTCCTGCACTTCAATTTCCCACCTTCCTCTGGGGAAAGACCCTCCCCCCGCAAGAGGGGGCACCACGCTCTGCGCCAGTGCTCCCAGCTGGCTCGGAAATGGGCTTCGCAGGGTCCAGACTGGCCCCACCTGTGCTGGGCCAGGGGAGCAGGCCCCGGCAGTGGCGTGCACACTGCCTCCCCGGGAGCCTGGGGAGCCGTGAGGGCCTTGGACCAGGCTGGCCCTGAGCACGCAGGCCCTGAAGCCTTGGCCACCCACCCAGCTCCCTAACCATCTCGGTCTTTCTAGATCATGAACGTCCGGGCCAGAGTGGAGATGCTGGCCAAGTTGTAAGTCGCCGGGGTCCACCCTGGACCAGGTTCTGGTGTTCATGCACGGTGGGCCTTGCGCATGGCAAAAACCTGGGTCGTTGCGGGTGTCTGGCGGCAGCGGGCACGGAGATCCTGGAGGACGCCCCTAGGTCCTCCCGCCCACCTCCTCCCCCTTGCCTGCCACCTGGGGGCTTCCGAGGCTGACCTGCTGCCCTTGGTCGGCAGCAGAGGTTGGCCCTTGCCTCCCTTGCCTCCCCCAGGCGGTCAGCAGGAGGGAGCAGCCGGGCCAGGGAGCGAGATGGCCGCGGGGCTCTGAGCTCCGGCCACCAGGCGGGGGCTGTGCTTGCGAGCCCACCTCCGGCCCGTGCCCCTGCCCCACACCCTGCAGAGGCGGGCAGGTAAGCGGCCAGCTCCGAGGCTGCGGCATGTCGTGGCCCAGGTGTCCAGTTCAGGCCACCAAGAGTAAGTCAGAGACACGATTCTAAGCCCCTCCAGACCGGAGGAGCTGGGACACAGTAAAAGCACCGAGGCCTGCCAGGGCCGCCGAGGGGCCCGTGGGCAGGAGGCCACCGTGCAGCCTGGCCCCGTGCGGACGCACAGGTAAGTCCCCTGTGTTGTTTGCAGATCACCAACCTCAGAAGCCGCATCGACCAGGCCCAGAAGCAGTGAGTAGCCCTGCCCGCCCCATGCTCTGCGCCAGGCACGCGGCCCCACGGGGTCAGCTGCCACTGCCCCCGGGGGCCCGGAGATGTTAGCCTGTGCCAGTGGCAGGTGGCCCTCAGCAGAGCAGTAACAGGACTAACCAGCTGGGCCTTTGGGCCAGCATGTTGGGCCCTGAACCCCGGACCTGCAGCCTCCTGTCTCTCCCATCCCCAGAGCCCAGGAGGACGGGTAGGGAGAGCCAGCAGGAGGCCCCCAGGGTGGCCTTTAGGGTGACCCTGCACAGCCTGGCCTGAGACCCCTGGTCTGGGGTCAGTGAGCCCGCCGGGACCATGGGACCCTTTGCAGCAGCTGCCAGGAAGGGCCGGAGGGCATGGGCCCAGGTGCCACCTGCTGAGGTCCAGTGCCCGAGACTGGAGGCTGGGCTGGGGCCGCCCCGAGGGCTGCAAAGGGGCCTTGCGAAGGTTCACACCCTCTGCCCCAGGCTCTGTGGCGTGAGGCAGGGGTTCCTGCAGGTCACTTGGCTTCGTGTGTGTGAGCATGCACCTGTGTGTGTGTGTGTGTGTGTGTGTGCACGTGCGTGGCCTGAAGGGCTCTCGGGCTGGCTTCCACTGAGGGACACGGGCTGCGAGGAGGGTCCTCGGTGCCAGGCCTTCCCCTGAAGCCTTGGGAGCCGCAGGGCCCACTCCAGCCTGAAGCTGCCCAGGAACAGTGCCAATGACCGCCCCCCCACCCTGCGGCCCGGACCCCCGCCAGCTCCTGGCTGCCTGCTGCACACAGGGCTCAGACAGATGGGGTGGGCTCCTGAGGACCCCCATCGCCCGAGCTTCCATTCTCACCGGTGACTGAGGGGCTGAGATTCTAGAACAAGACGGAGGCCTCCCAGGTCTCGAGTCCATCAGGCTGGACTGCTGGCCTGCAGTGAGGAACCAGAGCTGCCCATCCTGGCCGGGGGTTGGGGGCCCGGCTCTTTTCAGGCCAGAGTTACTAGGAGGATGGCGGCTACCAGCAGGGGCAGCTGCCCGGGCAGCCTCGGGTCTGCCTGACAGAAGGCCCCATGCCCCGAGGCCATCAGGTGGGGAAGGGAGGGAGAGGGGCCCAGCTCTTGCCAGTAGGCCCGTAACCTCACTAACACCCCCAGCACAAAGTCGCCCAGGCCCGGGAGGGCAGGCACAGGTGAGTCACAGCGGCTGGACCAGGGCTGGGGATGCCCCTGGGCTGCTAGGGCTGGGCCAGGCCGAGCTGCCAGGGTCTGGGGTCTGCTGGGGGCTGGGGAAGGGGTCGGCTAGGGTCCCAGATGCCCTCATGCTCAAGACCAACTTGCTTCCCATTTACAGCAGCAAGAAGGCCGGGACCACGCCCAAGGGCAAAGTCGGCGGGCGCTGGAAGTAGAGCGGCCGAGGAGGTTCGCAGAGGCAGAGACTCTCAGCCCGGAGGGTTCAGGCGGCGGTGTCCGGCCCCCAGGGGCCCCCTGCATCTCTGTCCTCGCTGTGTCCGTGCTCTGGGGCCTGTGAATAAAGCGAGCAGGCTCCCCTCCACCGCGTGTGCGCTGGCTCATCGGTGGGACCCACGGGCGGGCAGGGTGTTGTGGGGGCTGCTTTGCAGGTTGGGGGGCAAGGGACCCAGGAGCTGAGCTGGGTTTGGCTCAGGAGACCCCCGGCTGTGGTCTTNCATCTACTCACCCACCCATCCACCTGTGTACCCAACAGACGACCTCGTCCCCCAATTTCCTCTCTGTCCAGCCCACCCAGGCATCTTTGGGCCTAATGATGAGGCCAAGTCAGGGGCAGTTCTTCCCTGGGGTGCTCACTGGCCTCAGGGCTCCGCGCGGCCTGGACTCAGCCCCCGTGGCTGAGGGAGCAGGCAGCCCGGAGCTCGAGAGGAGGGCAGGCATGATGGGCCTGTCCCCACAGGACATCCAGAAGAAGCGCCAGAACAAAGACCTCATGGAGCTGCAGGCTCTCATCGACAGCCACTTTGAGGCTCGGAAGAAGGAGGAGGAGGAGCTGGTAGCCCTCAAGGAGAGAATCGTGAGTCCAGCCCTGCAGCTCCGGGCGGAGGCCGGGCTGGTGGATGTGGCCGGGGGTCCCGGGGAGGACCAGGCCGGGCTGACCTGCTCCCCTCCGGCCACAGGAGAAACGCCGAGCAGAGAGAGCTGAGCAGCAGAGGATCCGGGCGGAGAAGGAGCGGGAACGCCAGAACAGACTGGCGGTGAGGTGGCCCCCCGCCCGTCACCCCCGCCAGCCCCCAGGCTCCCGGGCCTCCCCATTTCTGACATTCCCCTTGACACTGGACTAGGAACCCAGGCCATCAGCCAAGTTTCCCCCGCCCCGCAGAAACCCTGCGAGAAGGCAGACCCGACGGGGACTGGGACCTTCCAGAAGGTTCCCAGCCCAAGCAGGTCCTCGACAGCCGTGCTGAGGTCTTGGTTGGGGAGGTCCTTGACAGCCGCGCTGAGGTCTTGGTTGGGGAGGTCCTCGACAGCCGCGCTGAGGTCTTGGCTGGGGGTGGGGGTGTCCCTGCAGGAGGAGAAGGCGCGGCGGGAGGAGGAAGACGCCAAGAGGAGGGCCGAGGACGATCTAAAGAAGAAGAAGGCGCTGTCCTCCATGGGGGCCAACTACAGCAGCTACCTGGCCAAGGTAAGTGTGGGCGCGGGGCCGAGCTGCCCACTGCGCCCCGGGCCGGCTCGATGCGCCCCTCTCGTGTCCCCTCAGGCAGACCAGAAAAGAGGCAAGAAGCAGACGGCCCGGGAGACGAAGAAGAAGGTCCTGGCCGAGCGGAGGAAGCCCCTCAACATTGACCACCTCAGCGAGGACAAGCTCAGGTGAGGCCCCGCCGGGATGGGGGGTGGCGCCCGGACCCTCCTGCAGGGGCTGACCCACCAGCGCCTCACCCACGGCTGCCCCCCAGGGACAAGGCCAAGGAGCTCTGGGACACCCTGTACAAGCTGGAGACCGACAAGTTCGAGTATGGGGAGAAGCTGAAGCGCCAGAAATACGACGTGAGTGTTGTGTCCTTGGCCTCACCCGCTGTCTGGCACCCCGAGTCCCCGGACCCCGACCAAGGCACCTGCCCTGCGGGGGCCCTGCCCAGGCCGGCCTCATGTTAGCACGGCACTCAGGGCTGGCGAGGGGTGCGGTGGGGCAGAGTGCCCTTGTTCCGGGGCAGGGGTCTAGAGACCCGGTGTCCTGAGCCCATCAGAGGGGCACTGAGTTCCTCTGGGGTGGGGGTTCCACCTCACCCAGCCTCCTCTGCAAACCCAAGTTCCAACCAGGCCAGCCTTGGGGACTCAGAGCTGGGGAGGGGCCCTGGCCAGTGCCTCCCCGACCCTAGGCTCACAGCTCAGGCTGGGCAGCCCTGGGTAGACACCCTCCTTGGAGTCAGCACGGGCCTGGGATGGGCCTGGGTACGGACCCTGATGATAGACTCACAACAGACCTTCCCTCCAGCCTCCGGTGTTCCCTGGGGAGGACCGTCCACTCTCAGGGCCCCTCTCCCGCTGGCCCCTGAGACAGAGGGTGTGGTTGACCAGTGCTGGCAGCTGGAGGAGTCCTGCCTGCTTCTCAGAGCCCGGGGTCCTTGGGTGGGTTGCCTGGTCCTCCTGCACTTCAATTTCCCACCTTCCTCTGGGGAAAGACCCTCCCCCCGCAAGAGGGGGCACCACGCTCTGCGCCAGTGCTCCCAGCTGGCTCGGAAATGGGCTTCGCAGGGTCCAGACTGGCCCCACCTGTGCTGGGCCAGGGGAGCAGGCCCCGGCAGTGGCGTGCACACTGCCTCCCCGGGAGCCTGGGGAGCCGTGAGGGCCTTGGACCAGGCTGGCCCTGAGCACGCAGGCCCTGAAGCCTTGGCCACCCACCCAGCTCCCTAACCATCTCGGTCTTTCTAGATCATGAACGTCCGGGCCAGAGTGGAGATGCTGGCCAAGTTGTAAGTCGCCGGGGTCCACCCTGGACCAGGTTCTGGTGTTCATGCACGGTGGGCCTTGCGCATGGCAAAAACCTGGGTCGTTGCGGGTGTCTGGCGGCAGCGGGCACGGAGATCCTGGAGGACGCCCCTAGGTCCTCCCGCCCACCTCCTCCCCCTTGCCTGCCACCTGGGGGCTTCCGAGGCTGACCTGCTGCCCTTGGTCGGCAGCAGAGGTTGGCCCTTGCCTCCCTTGCCTCCCCCAGGCGGTCAGCAGGAGGGAGCAGCCGGGCCAGGGAGCGAGATGGCCGCGGGGCTCTGAGCTCCGGCCACCAGGCGGGGGCTGTGCTTGCGAGCCCACCTCCGGCCCGTGCCCCTGCCCCACACCCTGCAGAGGCGGGCAGGTAAGCGGCCAGCTCCGAGGCTGCGGCATGTCGTGGCCCAGGTGTCCAGTTCAGGCCACCAAGAGTAAGTCAGAGACACGATTCTAAGCCCCTCCAGACCGGAGGAGCTGGGACACAGTAAAAGCACCGAGGCCTGCCAGGGCCGCCGAGGGGCCCGTGGGCAGGAGGCCACCGTGCAGCCTGGCCCCGTGCGGACGCACAGGTAAGTCCCCTGTGTTGTTTGCAGATCACCAACCTCAGAAGCCGCATCGACCAGGCCCAGAAGCAGTGAGTAGCCCTGCCCGCCCCATGCTCTGCGCCAGGCACGCGGCCCCACGGGGTCAGCTGCCACTGCCCCCGGGGGCCCGGAGATGTTAGCCTGTGCCAGTGGCAGGTGGCCCTCAGCAGAGCAGTAACAGGACTAACCAGCTGGGCCTTTGGGCCAGCATGTTGGGCCCTGAACCCCGGACCTGCAGCCTCCTGTCTCTCCCATCCCCAGAGCCCAGGAGGACGGGTAGGGAGAGCCAGCAGGAGGCCCCCAGGGTGGCCTTTAGGGTGACCCTGCACAGCCTGGCCTGAGACCCCTGGTCTGGGGTCAGTGAGCCCGCCGGGACCATGGGACCCTTTGCAGCAGCTGCCAGGAAGGGCCGGAGGGCATGGGCCCAGGTGCCACCTGCTGAGGTCCAGTGCCCGAGACTGGAGGCTGGGCTGGGGCCGCCCCGAGGGCTGCAAAGGGGCCTTGCGAAGGTTCACACCCTCTGCCCCAGGCTCTGTGGCGTGAGGCAGGGGTTCCTGCAGGTCACTTGGCTTCGTGTGTGTGAGCATGCACCTGTGTGTGTGTGTGTGTGTGTGTGTGCACGTGCGTGGCCTGAAGGGCTCTCGGGCTGGCTTCCACTGAGGGACACGGGCTGCGAGGAGGGTCCTCGGTGCCAGGCCTTCCCCTGAAGCCTTGGGAGCCGCAGGGCCCACTCCAGCCTGAAGCTGCCCAGGAACAGTGCCAATGACCGCCCCCCCACCCTGCGGCCCGGACCCCCGCCAGCTCCTGGCTGCCTGCTGCACACAGGGCTCAGACAGATGGGGTGGGCTCCTGAGGACCCCCATCGCCCGAGCTTCCATTCTCACCGGTGACTGAGGGGCTGAGATTCTAGAACAAGACGGAGGCCTCCCAGGTCTCGAGTCCATCAGGCTGGACTGCTGGCCTGCAGTGAGGAACCAGAGCTGCCCATCCTGGCCGGGGGTTGGGGGCCCGGCTCTTTTCAGGCCAGAGTTACTAGGAGGATGGCGGCTACCAGCAGGGGCAGCTGCCCGGGCAGCCTCGGGTCTGCCTGACAGAAGGCCCCATGCCCCGAGGCCATCAGGTGGGGAAGGGAGGGAGAGGGGCCCAGCTCTTGCCAGTAGGCCCGTAACCTCACTAACACCCCCAGCACAAAGTCGCCCAGGCCCGGGAGGGCAGGCACAGGTGAGTCACAGCGGCTGGACCAGGGCTGGGGATGCCCCTGGGCTGCTAGGGCTGGGCCAGGCCGAGCTGCCAGGGTCTGGGGTCTGCTGGGGGCTGGGGAAGGGGTCGGCTAGGGTCCCAGATGCCCTCATGCTCAAGACCAACTTGCTTCCCATTTACAGCAGCAAGAAGGCCGGGACCACGCCCAAGGGCAAAGTCGGCGGGCGCTGGAAGTAGAGCGGCCGAGGAGGTTCGCAGAGGCAGAGACTCTCAGCCCGGAGGGTTCAGGCGGCGGTGTCCGGCCCCCAGGGGCCCCCTGCATCTCTGTCCTCGCTGTGTCCGTGCTCTGGGGCCTGTGAATAAAGCGAGCAGGCTCCCCTCCACCGCGTGTGCGCTGGCTCATCGGTGGGACCCACGGGCGGGCAGGGTGTTGTGGGGGCTGCTTTGCAGGTTGGGGGGCAAGGGACCCAGGAGCTGAGCTGGGTTTGGCTCAGGAGACCCCCGGCTGTGGTCTTCTACACCCCAGAGAGCCCCAGGTGCCCACCGGCTCTGCCAGCAGCTACACCTTGTGTCAGCGGACTGTCACAACAGGGCAGAAGGGAGCCTNGCCAGGAAGGGCCGGAGGGCATGGGCCCAGGTGCCACCTGCTGAGGTCCAGTGCCCGAGACTGGAGGCTGGGCTGGGGCCGCCCCGAGGGCTGCAAAGGGGCCTTGCGAAGGTTCACACCCTCTGCCCCAGGCTCTGTGGCGTGAGGCAGGGGTTCCTGCAGGTCACTTGGCTTCGTGTGTGTGAGCATGCACCTGTGTGTGTGTGTGTGTGTGTGTGTGCACGTGCGTGGCCTGAAGGGCTCTCGGGCTGGCTTCCACTGAGGGACACGGGCTGCGAGGAGGGTCCTCGGTGCCAGGCCTTCCCCTGAAGCCTTGGGAGCCGCAGGGCCCACTCCAGCCTGAAGCTGCCCAGGAACAGTGCCAATGACCGCCCCCCCACCCTGCGGCCCGGACCCCCGCCAGCTCCTGGCTGCCTGCTGCACACAGGGCTCAGACAGATGGGGTGGGCTCCTGAGGACCCCCATCGCCCGAGCTTCCATTCTCACCGGTGACTGAGGGGCTGAGATTCTAGAACAAGACGGAGGCCTCCCAGGTCTCGAGTCCATCAGGCTGGACTGCTGGCCTGCAGTGAGGAACCAGAGCTGCCCATCCTGGCCGGGGGTTGGGGGCCCGGCTCTTTTCAGGCCAGAGTTACTAGGAGGATGGCGGCTACCAGCAGGGGCAGCTGCCCGGGCAGCCTCGGGTCTGCCTGACAGAAGGCCCCATGCCCCGAGGCCATCAGGTGGGGAAGGGAGGGAGAGGGGCCCAGCTCTTGCCAGTAGGCCCGTAACCTCACTAACACCCCCAGCACAAAGTCGCCCAGGCCCGGGAGGGCAGGCACAGGTGAGTCACAGCGGCTGGACCAGGGCTGGGGATGCCCCTGGGCTGCTAGGGCTGGGCCAGGCCGAGCTGCCAGGGTCTGGGGTCTGCTGGGGGCTGGGGAAGGGGTCGGCTAGGGTCCCAGATGCCCTCATGCTCAAGACCAACTTGCTTCCCATTTACAGCAGCAAGAAGGCCGGGACCACGCCCAAGGGCAAAGTCGGCGGGCGCTGGAAGTAGAGCGGCCGAGGAGGTTCGCAGAGGCAGAGACTCTCAGCCCGGAGGGTTCAGGCGGCGGTGTCCGGCCCCCAGGGGCCCCCTGCATCTCTGTCCTCGCTGTGTCCGTGCTCTGGGGCCTGTGAATAAAGCGAGCAGGCTCCCCTCCACCGCGTGTGCGCTGGCTCATCGGTGGGACCCACGGGCGGGCAGGGTGTTGTGGGGGCTGCTTTGCAGGTTGGGGGGCAAGGGACCCAGGAGCTGAGCTGGGTTTGGCTCAGGAGACCCCCGGCTGTGGTCTTCTACACCCCAGAGAGCCCCAGGTGCCCACCGGCTCTGCCAGCAGCTACACCTTGTGTCAGCGGACTGTCACCCCGTCCCCACCCCGCGTGCGAGCCCACTCTGCTGGCCCCCCGTGCCCCCCACCCCGATCTGCTCTGAAGCCAGTTTGGGGCAGCAGAGCTTGGCTTTTGCAGAGTGTCCAGAAGGCAGGACTGCGGCACAAACGTCCCCCAGAAACAGGGCAGAAGGGAGCCTGGAGCAGAGGATGTGCACGCGGCCCCAGGGAGGGGGGGGAGCGCATCTCAGGGAGCAGTCGTGGCAACACAGACCGTTCTTTCTATATTATATGAGAACAGAGTGCTCCCTGTGTAATAAGGCTGAAAGGCCTGACCAAGTAGAATTACGGAAAATATAAATCACAAAAATTGGATCAAGACATAGAGCCTTGCTCAGCCAAGTATTCACAGAGGAAGCTGCCGAGCCTGGATGGCCCCCGGGAGGGCTCTGCGGAGCAGAGGGAAGTGGGGAGTATCCTGGCTCAGGCAGCTGCGGGGCGCCAGGCCCCCGACAATGAGCTCGCCCACCCGGATGCTACGTGACTGTACACAGCATGCACCCCTACACACACACACACACACACACACACACACGTCCACAGGCCCGCGGGCACCCCGCCCCCACACGCCAGGGCTGCTTGCAGTCGATGTGAATGCCCTGCGCCTGGCCACCGTGCCTTCCTGCAGCGGGGGTCTCGAGGGCGAGCGCCTCAATGTGACAAACAGTGGGGTCCCCCAAGCCCAGCACCGTCCCTCCATGCTGCACAGAAACGCCCTGGGGAGGGCGGTCAGCACATGGGGGCAGGGGGTTCAGCTCACAGAACTGGGCAGGTTGAGGACATGAGCTGAGTCGCAGATGGTGGGAATGCCGGGGAGGAACAAATCGGGCTGGGAGCGGGAGAGTTTCAAGCACATCTCGGGGTCAGGAAGATGGAAGGGTGGGTGTGAGAGCTCCGAACAGAAGAATTAGGCCTGACTGATGGACGCCGACGGGCCACCGTCCCTCTGAAGGAGAGTGTACGTGGGAAACACAGCAGGCGTAGGCTACAGACAAGGCTTTGCAGCAGTTCAGGCTCCAAGGGATGTCTCAACAGGCAGCCAGCCCTCGGCAGCCCAGTCGGAGCCGGTGGCTGGCAGCTTATGAGCATAGGTTTAGAAAGGCAAAATGCACTCTGAATAGTTGATGGATCCCAGAGGAGATGGGGAAGACACTGAGGGAGCATCTTAGAGCACCATCACAGCACAGATCCCTGCTGACTCGGGACCCACAGCGAGATGTTGGGCCGACTGCTTCCGTTAGAAAAGGGAGGGCAACAGCCGTGTTTGCAGGAAGTTAAACGGCTTCCCAGGTGGCTCAAGTGGTACAGAACATGTTCACAATGCGCGAGATCCCCTGGAGAAGGGACTGGCACCCCACTCCAGTGTTCGTGCCTGGAGAATTCCATGAACAGAGGAACCTGGGGGGGGGACACAGTCCATGGGGTCGCAAAGAGTCAGGCACGACTGAGTGACCAACCCTGAAGTGTCACAGTCAAGAAGTTAGCAAAGGATGAAGCCTAAAGCCTGAGGAAGAGAGAAGCCTGGACGTGAGTAAGGAAGAAAGAAGACAGTAAAACAGAGATTACCAGGGAAAGTCAGCAACGCCAAAGGCTGGTTCTTCCGGAGGAGACTGATAGAACGCCTGGAATGGACACCAGGAGACCCGCTAGGAAGGGGAGAAGGCCCAAACCACACCGAGACGAAGAGAGAGCACGTGGCAGCTGCGGCGGAGACAAGTCCGTGATGCTTTTTCTATGATAAAGTATTTGAAAATGAGATGAAATGGTCAGTTTCCAGGGGAAACATTTCAGTGAAGCTTGAAACTTGAATAGGCTGATTTCACATTAAAAATGTTGAACCAGTGATGAAATCCCTCTCCACCAAAAGCTTTCAAAAACTATACTGCGAGCAAGGGAGAATCTCCCCCAATGCAAACATGATTTTATAGTAGAAAACTGAGCAACGTAACAATTTGTGACACACAAACATAAACAGTTCAAAGGCTGGGGAACGCTGGATGAAACGGAGCACAGCTCACGGTTTCTTAGTCAACCTAGAAGGCGGTTTCCTGACCTTGAGGAAGGTGTCTTCCAAAACCCTACAGCAAGTCAGCCTGATAGTGACCGCTTGGAAGATCACCTTGAAGATCAAGACTCAGGCAGGAATGTCAGCTTCCTTACTTTCTTGCTTACTAATCCCTGGAAAGAAATGGTCGTTCATCACAATCAGATAACTGTCTATAAAGAAAACCAAGGGGAACTGTTTTAAGTTGTGGATGTGACTGGTGATGGACGTAAAGTCCGATGCTGTAAAGAGCAATAGTGCATAGGAACCGGGAATGTCAGGTCCATGAATCAAGGTGAGTTGGAAGTGGTCAAACAGGAGATGGCAAGAGTGAACACTGACATTTTAGGAATCAGTGAACTAAAATGGACTGGAATGGGTGAATTTAACTCAGATGACCATTATATCTACTACTGTGGGCAAGAATCCCTTAGAAGAAATGGAGGAGCCATCATGGTCAACAAAAGAGTCCAAAATGCAGTACTTGGGTGCAGCCCCCCAAATGACAGAATGATCTCTGTTCATTTCCAAAGCAAACCACTCACTATCACAGTGATCCAGCTCTATGCCCCAGCCACCAAGGCTGAAGAAGCTGAACTTGAACTGTTCTATGAGGACATGGAAAACCTTCTAGAACTAACACCAAGAAAAGATGTCCTTTTCATCATAGGAAGTCAAGAGGCACCTGGAATAACAAGCAAGTTTGACCCTGGAGTACAGAATGAAGCAGGGCAAAGGCTGACAGAGTTTTGCCAATAGAACGCACTGGTCATGTCAAACACCCCTTTCCAGCAACACAAGAGGCAGCTCGACACACGGACATCACCAGACGGTCAACCCCAAATCAGATCGATTTTACTCTTTGCAGCCGAAGACGGAGAAGCTCTGCACGCTCAGCAAAAATAAGGCTGGAAGCTGACTGTGGCTCATTTCAGATCATGAGCTCCTTATGCAAAATTCAGACTTAAATTGAAGAAAGTAGGGAAGACCACTAGGCCATTCAGGTGTGACCTAAATCAGATCCCTTATGAGTATAGACTGGAAGAGACAAACAGATTCAATTGTCAGGTTAGGTCTGATAGACAGGGTGCCTGAAGAGCTATGGACGGAGGTTCGTGACATTATACAGCACGCAGTAATCAAAGCCATCCCCAAGAAAAAGAAATGCAGAAAGGCAAAATGGTTGTCTGAGGAGGCCTTACAAACAGCTGAGAAAAGAAGAGAAGTGAAAGGCAAAGGAGCTCTGAAGGCAGAGTTCCAAAGTATAGCAAGGAGAGATAAGAAAGCCTTCCTGAGTAATTACTGCAAAGAAACAGAGGAAAACAGTACAATGAGAAAGACTAGAGGTCTCTTCAAGAAAGTGCCAAGAGATGCCAAGGAAACACTGCGTGCAAAGAAGGGCTCAGTAAAGGACAGTAACTGCACTCATCTCACACACTAGCAAAGTAAAGCTTAAAACTCTCCAAGCCAAGCTTCAACAGCATGTGAATCATGAATTTCCAGATGTTCAAGCTAGATTTAAGGGGAAAAAAAGTCAGAGGAACCAGAAATCAAGTTGACAACATCCGTTGGATCGTCGAAAAAGCGAGAGAGTGCCAGAAAGACGTCTATTTCTGCTTCATTGACTACACTAAAGCCTTTGACTGTGTGGATCACACAAATTGTGGAAAATACTTCAAGAGATGGGAATACTAGACCACCTTACCTGCTTCCTGAGGTCAAGAAGCAACAGTTAGAACTGGACATAGAACAACAGACTGGTCCCAAATTGGGAAAGGAGTACGTCAAGGCTGTGTATTGTCACCCTGCTTACTTAACTTATATGCAGAGTGCATCATGTGAAATGCCCGGCTGGATGAAGCACAAGCTGGAATCAGGATTGCAGAAAGAAATACCAATAACCTCAGATATGCAGATGACACCACCCTTATGGCAGAAAGCGAAGAGGAACTAAAGAGCCTCTTGATGAAAGTGAAAGACGAGAGTAAAAAAGCTGGCTCAAAACTCAACATTCAGGAAGCTAAGATCATGGCACCTGGTCCCATCACGTCATGGCAAACAGATGGGGGAACAAAGGAGACAGTAACAGACTTTAATATTTTGGGCTCCAAAATCGCTGAATATGGTGACTGCAGCCATGAAATATAAAGACACTTGCTCCTTGGAAGAAAAGCTACGACAAACCTAGACAGCATGTTAAAAAGTAGAGTCATTACTTTGCCGACAAAGGTCCCAATAGTCAAAGCCATGGTTTTTCAGTAGTCGTGAATGGATGTGTTATTTGGGCCATAAAGAGGACTGAACACTGAAGAATTGATGCTTTTGAACAGTGGTGTTGGAGGAGACTCTTGANTGGTCAACAAAAGAGTCCAAAATGCAGTACTTGGGTGCAGCCCCCCAAATGACAGAATGATCTCTGTTCATTTCCAAAGCAAACCACTCACTATCACAGTGATCCAGCTCTATGCCCCAGCCACCAAGGCTGAAGAAGCTGAACTTGAACTGTTCTATGAGGACATGGAAAACCTTCTAGAACTAACACCAAGAAAAGATGTCCTTTTCATCATAGGAAGTCAAGAGGCACCTGGAATAACAAGCAAGTTTGACCCTGGAGTACAGAATGAAGCAGGGCAAAGGCTGACAGAGTTTTGCCAATAGAACGCACTGGTCATGTCAAACACCCCTTTCCAGCAACACAAGAGGCAGCTCGACACACGGACATCACCAGACGGTCAACCCCAATCAGATCGATTTTACTCTTTGCAGCCGAAGACGGAGAAGCTCTGCACGATCAGCAAAAATAAGGCTGGAAGCTGACTGTGGCTCATTTCAGATCATGAGCTCCTTATGCAAAATTCAGACTTAAATTGAAGAAAGTAGGGAAGACCACTAGGCCATTCAAGTGTGACCTAAATCAGATCCCTTATGAGTATAGACTGGAAGAGACAAACAGATTCAATTGTCAGATTAGGTCTGATAGACAGGGTGCCTGAAGAGCTATGGACGGAGGTTCGTGACATTATACAGCACGCAGTAATCAAAGCCATCCCCAAGAAAAAGAAATGCAGAAAGGCAAAATGGTTGTCTGAGGAGGCCTTACAAACAGCTGAGAAAAGAAGAGAAGTGAAAGGCAAAGGAGCTCTGAAGGCAGAGTTCCAAAGTATAGCAAGGAGAGATAAGAAAGCCTTCCTGAGTAATTACTGCAAAGAAACAGAGGAAAACAGTACAATGAGAAAGACTAGAGGTCTCTTCAAGAAAGTGCCAAGAGATGCCAAGGAAACACTGCGTGCAAAGAAGGGCTCAGTAAAGAACAGTAACTGCACTCATCTCACACACTAGCAAAGTAAAGCTTAAAACTCTCCAAGCCAAGCTTCAACAGCATGTGAATCATGAATTTCCAGATGTTCAAGCTAGATTTAAGGGGAAAAAAAGTCAGAGGAACCAGAAATCAAGTTGACAACATCCGTTGGATCGTCGAAAAAGCGAGAGAGTGCCAGAAAGACGTCTATTTCTGCTTCATTGACTACACTAAAGCCTTTGACTGTGTGGATCACACAAATTGTGGAAAATACTTCAAGAGATGGGAATACTAGACCACCTTACCTGCTTCCTGAGGTCAAGAAGCAACAGTTAGAACTGGACATAGAACAACAGACTGGTCCCAAATTGGGAAAGGAGTACGTCAAGGCTGTGTATTGTCACCCTGCTTACTTAACTTATATGCAGAGTGCATCATGTGAAATGCCCGGCTGGATGAAGCACAAGCTGGAATCAGGATTGCAGAAAGAAATACCAATAACCTCAGATATGCAGATGACACCACCCTTATGGCAGAAAGCGAAGAGGAACTAAAGAGCCTCTTGATGAAAGTGAAAGACGAGAGTAAAAAAGCTGGCTCAAAACTCAACATTCAGGAAGCTAAGATCATGGCACCTGGTCCCATCACGTCATGGCAAACAGATGGGGGAACAAAGGAGACAGTAACAGACTTTAATATTTTGGGCTCCAAAATCGCTGAATATGGTGACTGCAGCCATGAAATATAAAGACACTTGCTCCTTGGAAGAAAAGCTACGACAAACCTAGACAGCATGTTAAAAAGTAGAGTCATTACTTTGCCGACAAAGGTCCCAATAGTCAAAGCCATGGTTTTTCAGTAGTCGTGAATGGATGTGTTATTTGGGCCATAAAGAGGACTGAACACTGAAGAATTGATGCTTTTGAACAGTGGTGTTGGAGGAGACTCTTGCGAGTCCCTTGGACTGAAAGACCAAACTAGTCAATCCTAAAGGGAATCAATCCTTAATATTCATTAGATGAACTGATGCTGAAGATGAAGCTCCAATACTCTGGCCACCTAATGTGAAGAACTGACTCATTAGAAAAGACCCTGATGCTGGAAAAGACTGAGGGCAGGAGGAGAAGGGGATGACAGAGGATGAGACGGTTAGATGGCATCACTGATTCAATGGATGTGAGTTTGAGCAGGCTCTGAGAGTTGGTGAAGGACAGGGGAGCCTGGTGTGTTGCAGTCCGTGGGGTCGCAAAAAGTTGGACACAACTGAGTGATGAGCAACAGCAAGTTTTAGAATTTAGGGTTAGGATGTGTGTCAGTGAGCACAGGAAAGAAAAACTGCAAGTCATTAACAGGAGGCAAGGCTCCCAGATGCCATTCAGAACAGAAATGTAAGGAACACAATAAGAATAAATCTAACAAAAGACACACAAGATAGAGGGATAATAAAACCCTTTGTTGAAAAGTATCGCAGGTGATCAGCAACCCTGGAAAGGTCACCCCTGCTCAACGAGACGAAGACACAGTGTCTTTAAAATGTTCCTTATCCCGGAATTAATCTGTGAATCCAGGGCAACTCACCCACATTACAATATGGATTCCCAGATAAACTGACATTAATTCTAAAATTCCTGTGGAAGGAAATAGGGCCTGGCTATCAGGAGACTGAGGTGGGGGGAATCTTTCCTACCAGCTACCCTTCTATGTAGAGCTGGGTCCTCTAAGCCGGTGGACTGGGTGTTCTTTGATGGAGACAGGAGTGTGGAGCCCCCGACGCCAGGAAACTTGACTGGGGGGCAGGTGTGATAGCAGAAGGGACGGGGACGGGGCGGGCTATGTGAGCTGAAACAGGAAGCCGCAACAGGTGATCTGTGAGTCTCAGTTTATTTGGGGTCCCACGTGGCTCAGTGGCAAACAATCAGCCTGGCGCTGCAGGAGACGTGGGTTGGATCCCTGGGTCGGGAAGATCCCCTGGAGTAGGAACTGGCAACCCCCTCCAGTATTCTTGCCTGGGAAATCCCAGGGGTGGAGGAGCCTTGCAGGCTACAGTCCATGGTGTTGAGAGTCGGAGACGACTGAACAGGCGCACACCTCTCACCAAGGCAGGAGCTGGTCCCAAGAGCTGGGGGCTGGTGATCAGTATAGCCGTGGTTTTGTTGAAGGGTCCCTGCAGCCAAGCTCCTATCTTGGTAGAATGTTGCTGAAGGTTACGAGGAGCAGGTGTCTGAGTTAATGATTTTAGTGCTTCCCCAAGTATGAGGAGACGCAAGAATCCAGGTTCACAAATTTTTTCCTGAAAATGTTGAACTAACTGAGGGCCTGTTCTGCCTGTTTCCCCAGAGCACAGAGTGTCTCATTCCTGGGCTCTGCATTGAATTCCTTCCAGGGTGTGTTGTAGGTGGGACTGGGTGGTGGGCAACATTCTTCTCAGCTGAAACAGCTGCACATCCCCTGGGAGCAAGAGAGCACGAGCGCTGCCCTCCCTCGTGGCGCTTTTTATTCAGTCACTACCTCACGGCCGACTCTCTGCAGCCCCATGGGTCTCAGCACACCAGCCTCCCCTGTCCCTCGCCATCTCCCAGAGTTTGCTCAAAGTCATGTCCACTGGGTCAGTGATGCCAACCAACCATCTCATCCTCTGTCACCCCCTTCTCCTTCTGCCCTCAATCTTTCCCTGCGTCAGGGACTTTTCCAGCGAGTCGGCTCTTCTCATCGGGTGGCCAGAGTCCTGGAGCCTCAGCATCAGCTTCCAGTTCAGGACTGGTTTCCTTCAGCATTGACGGGTTTCAGTCCTGGCCACCGAAAGCTCTACAGCTAATAAAGAAGACATTTGAACTTTTAAGAAAAAAGTATAGGAGGATCATCAGGAAGCTCAACTATCAAGGAAAACGTCTTAAACAGGCACAGACTCCACAAACCATAAGACAAAAGATCAATACATTCAATAGAATAAGGTTTAAAAGTAGAAAACTTCTCTGCATTTCAAGACACTGCAAGTGAGAACCCGAGGCCTCTCGGGAGGAGGTGTTTGTAACACACACATCAGTGATGAAGAGTTTGTGATCAGTGTATACCGCAGGCCCCCTGCCTCTGGATTCAACCTGCCTTAGATGGAAAACACTCAGGAAAGAACATTCCAGGAAGTTCTCAAAAGCAAAGTTTTCATCTGCTGCGTGTCAGCAGCTATTGATGTGCTATTTACATGGTGCTATTTACAGCCAGTCACACACACACACACATTGTGTTGCTGTTGCTGCTGTGGTTCAGTCACTAAGTCATGTCTGACGCTTTGCAACCCCATGGACTGTAGCCTGCCAGGCTCCTGTGTCCATCCTTGCCTGGGATTTCCCAGGCAAGAATGCGGGCGTGGGTTGCCATTTCCTTCTCCAGGGGATCTTCTCTACCATGGGTTCGCACCTGTGTCTTGCACATCTCCTGCACTGGCAGGGGGGTCCTTTACCCCTGAGCCGCCAGGGAAGCCCTTCTCATTGTATTCGGTATTAAAAGTAATGTAGAGATGATCTGAAGAGCAGAGGGGCATGTAGGTAGGGTATGTGTAGACGTATCACTGTTTTATATAAGGGACTTAACCATCCGTGGATTTTGATATCTGTGGGATATCAGAACCAATCCCCCTCAGACACCGAGGACCGCTCTGCAAGAACTTGAGGACACCGTCAAGAAGGCAAGCAATTGCGCAGAAAAGTGGGCCAAACTGGGAGGAGTCAACCACAGGAAAGAGCCCCTGAGTGACCACAGCAAGTGGGAAGTCGAACGCAGATGAGCACTGATGTCAGCTCAGACCAACGAGATGAGCAGAACTGGGATGCCAGGGAGGGGAGGAACGAGTGAGGCGCATCAGAGCAGAGAGAATGGTGGCCTGAGAGGGGCTCCTCTAGCGAGGCACTTGACGGAGGCAAAGGTCAGCATCGGCTGCAGACGAGCCGGGATGACAAATCGGAGCACACAGAGCACTCTGTCTCCGCGTCACGCCCGCTGATGACTTAGGTTGACAGAAATATGCGCTCAATCTGCCACGGGCGTGCAAAGGAATCCCGAGCCCAACGGAGGACTATATCCCGGAGGGCAGCCTCTCGGATGGCGCTGACGGCCTGCTGCCCGGAAGCGTGTTTTTCAGCCCCGTTTTATGTCTTCTCAGAACAAAGAACATCAAACAAGTCAGGGGTACATTCCTTCAAGGTTTCGAGGAAAAACAGACCAGCACGCACACAGTGAGTCAGGATGGCCCTGGCGCCTGGGAAGGCGGTCTTATCATCAAAAGAGCGCCAGCACTGGCATCCCAGGAAAGGAAGTGTTTGTCTATCTGTAATATGGCCATTCTTTACCTCTGGTCAATACGCCCTTTTCTTGAATGGTTAAAGCAGACGCACAATGCCTGTGGGGTAGGCCACAAACAGGCCATTTTGACTGAGCATAAAGTTTAAACTGAATCGTGTATAAGCTGGAATAATTTCCCCCAACCCTGAATATGCCAAGATTACTCTCATTATTTCTCTCCTTTGATTGTACATGTCTCAGTAGAAAGCATCAGTAGCCAAAATATTTGTCCCTTGATGGCAGGATGCGCACTGTCCACCCTGGGTCCATCCTGCCCCTTGCATTAGGCCTCCTTGGTTCGTTTCCATGAGTGTAGAGATTGGCTTAGTTATCCACACAGGGCGGACTCTAATCAGACTCGGTAAACAAGTGCAGAGTCTTGCTAATGGGGAAACACTTCACAGGCGATGCGTGTTATCAGCCACGCTGAACGGTCATATGAACACTGAGCAGCAGACTCGCGTCATGATGGGGCTGACAGGAAGAGACCGATAGATGCACGCTACGAAAATAGTGATTATCTATAAAGCAGACTGGGAAAAAATTGCTCATGCCTGCAAAGAGCCAGCTAAGCAGGTCATTTAAGGGGTCAGTTTTTCTTATATCTTGGGAAATTCCTTCTAGGCGAGTCTCAGCTGCTCCGGAGGTAAATGTAACAAGAAGTTTTCGCCGTTGCACAGACGCCCCCCGTCCTGCCAGCAGAGCATCCAAAACAGCCCTGTTATCTTGTGTGGCCCGGGTGAGGGAGTGGAATGGTGTCTGCTTTGCTTCACTGCTTTCTGCAGCCTCCTCAGCTATTTGGCCAGTGGTGCCTGATGGGTTTCTGAGCATCTGTTTACACACATTCCTGAGCTAGGAATTCGTTTTTCTAAGAGCCTTTGCCACCAGCGTCTTGGTACCCTGCTGACACAGGTCTCTTGACTCTCTAACGGGGAGAGAAAGGAGGATCGTTTATTTCCTTGTGTATTGACAGTGGGGAAACTTAATAAGCCAGCCACCATAAACCTGTTTGCCAGCTGTTGAGATGTTTATGTGCCCATCCTTGCAAGGTGGATCATTTCCAACGCCACACGTGAAATAGAAACCTGGGGAATGAGCGTGATTCCTCCCCGAGAGCCCTCAGTGATAGCCTCATTAATTGGGAGTTTTGTTAACACGGTGTTAAACCATGGGTCATTTCCTCCGCAATCTTTCCAGAAGCCATCTGTAATGGTGTTTGACAGGAGGAGTTGCTGGCTTCATTTACTTGTGTTTTTCTCTTGACAACATTTGTTAATTAAGAAAGGGTCAGAGTGGGGCTGGGGGTGTCCCAGGGAAGTTTTGCTTGGTCTCTTTAGAACAGAGGGAAATATCAGACAAGAGGAGGACACGTTCATATGCGGAAGAATTTGAACCTGAAAGGTCAGGCCAGAGGGAGGTTTGTCTAGCTGAGTGGTTATCTTAGGAGCATCTGAAATGTCAGTGATGGCTGCTACGAGGGGCCCACATCAATCTTGCGCTGACCGGGGAATTCGATGACAGGTCCAATGGTCAGTTACTTTGCTCACCCTAGAGGTACTTTGTGACAACCTCACCAAAGAATTTTCTTTCCATCCTGAACACTGGGGCAAAAGTATAGCCAGAACAATAATTTTTTCCTTTGCTAGGGAGACAGACATTTGCATGGCAGTTCAGCGGGACTAGCAGGGTGGGTCTTGCTGGCCTGGCCCAGATTCCTGGGCCAGCTGTCCCCACTGCAGTCTCACGCTCTTGTCCTGGTGGCTGTTTAAAGGTGAGTTCGAGGTCAACAGTCCTCCCTGCAGACCAGCCTGCTCCAGAGGCCTCTGTAACATGGGAAATGCGAACTCGGGAGTCAATTCCCTTCAGTCTTACTGTGCGTGAGCTGGTGAAGCATGCTGGCAAGGGTCCCTCCATCCAGGTTGGAGAGAAAGTCCTTCAAATGAGGTCTTTTTCAGTCTACACAATCTCCTGGGTGCAGGGTATACGGTGTCTGACCTTCATCCAAAGTTAATTTGCTGCGATTGGCCTCGGAAAGCAGCTTAGAACATCCTTTTAATAACTTACTCAAACTTTACAATAATATGGCACAGTAACAAGGAGGCATTTAGGAAGTGAGTTTTAAGTAGAAAATACCAAGCCTCAAAGACAACACTTAACATCCACAAAGGTGTGCTCCTGAGACATATTTTGTCTCTCTAAAATCATCCTTATTTCCATCAAGTACAGGCAGATTCAGACTGTTTGCAAAAATAAGTCTGGTTTCAAGAAACTCGGCCTGATTATTCACCTTCGGCTCACTGAGCACACAGGCTCTCTTTTTTATTGAGGTAGAGTTGATTGGCGATGTCACACTAGTTTGGGGTGTGTAACATGGTGATCCATCATGTTTATAGATTACACTCCATTCACAGCGACCACAACATGGTGGCTGTGTCTCCCTGCACTGTGCAGCGTCTCCTTGTTGGTTATCTGCTTTTCACCTTGTTTTTCTTCACTGCACTCTACAGCAAGTGGGTGCTCAGATCCCTGACCAGGGCCGAGGCTGGGTGCAGCATGGTTCCTCGGCTCCTGGGCTGCCGGGGAGCCCTGATGAATCACTGCCTATTCAGCAGTCTGCGCCTCTGAACCCCGCACGTCCATCTCGCCTCTTCCCCTTCCTTCTTCCCACTGAAAACCACTAATTGGTTCTTTATATCTGTGAATCTGTTGATCTTTTGTGAGGTACACTCACTTGCTTTATACCATAGACTATTTGTCTTTGTCTGACTTATTTCGTTAACCATGATATTCTCTAAGTTACTCCACATTGCTGAAAAATGGCAGAAGTCCATCTTTACGGCTGAGTAACATTCCACGGGGGCTCCCCGGTGGCTCAGTGGTAAACAATCCATCTGCTAATGCAGGAGAGGTGGATTCTATCCCTGGGTCAGGAAAAGCCTGCTGAGAAGGAAACAGGAGCCCCCAGCAGGGTTCTTGCCTGCAGTACCTCTTCTTTGGGGTTAAAGTGAAAGGCGCTCAGTCACGTCCAACTCTGCAACCCCATGGGCTGTACAGTCCATAGAATTCTCCAGGCCAGAACACTGGACTGGGGAGCTGTTCCTTCTCCAGGGGATCTTCCCAACCCAGGGACTGAACCCAGCTCTCCCAAATTGCAGGAGGATTCTTCAGCAGCTGAGCCTCCAGGGAAGCCCTCTTTGGGGTTATGGGCACTTTCAAATTTGGCTGTGTTGAAACTAACTCACAAAGAATCTCAAATTGGGCTTTTCAAAGGCCTCCCGTGGCCAGGAAAGCTATGCTGTCAGGCTGGCAGAAGCGCCTACAGGTCCGGGTGGGTTCCTGTCTTCTCAAGGCCCAGAGTGTGTTGAGGTTGCTGTGCCTGCCAGGAAGGGGCCAGCCTTATTCACCTGGAAAGGCTGCTGGACAATCGAGAGTTTCCTGATGCTGAAGGGATCAGGTTGAGAGAAGAGATAAATGCCTCAATTCCGTTTACAAAGGTGGTAATTTACAAAATTGCTTCCAGTCATAATAAGCTTAAGGGGCGAGGCTCTTTACATCTGGAAAACAGAGGTTAAAAGCCAGGAACACGTCAAACAAAAAGTCGTAAAAACGGCCACGCAACGCCATGTAATTAGCTTTTGTCCTGTTTGAGTCCAGGTTCTCTGTTAGCTTTGCTGACCTTTCCTGATGATTGAGGGTGATAGGAATACAGATAATTTCAAGAAGTTTGTGAGGTTTTTTTTGTCGTTTTTAAGACTCGTGTGATTTGCCCAGTGAAGTGGGTGCCTGATTCCTGGAGACTGTGGAAGGGAAAGGCCAAGCGGAGCACACACTCTCAAACGGTTTCTTTGTCATCGTGAGGCCATAAGCCTTGCATCAAGGGAAGGCTTTACTCCATCAAATAAAAAGTAGGGTTTGTCAGGGAGACGGGAGGAAGCAGGCGGCAGTCTTGGGTTTCCCACAGGCCTGACTGTTCAGTTAATTTACAGCCATTGTTTACGCATCTTAATTTCTCTGATTTAGGAGCAGGCTATTGCCATTTCACAAGGTCATCAGGATGGGAAACGTCTGACGGTGAGGGATGAATTTTGTGGACACAGAGTGGACTCTGTCTAAGTGTGCCATAAACTTTACAGACCCTGTTTTTTTTACCCTAATTCTTGGGTTCAGCCCCTTCAGTGGGAGCCTCAGTTTTTATGCCAGATAACATTTTATGTCAAGACACACAAGGCTTCCAGGAATTTCATGTGATTTCTGGAACACATAATGTATAATATATTTATACAGACATAACATAAGGAAGACTTAATGTTGTTTTTCTTTGATAATATTTCCCATGTAATCTAACATCCTAAACAAGCCTAATTAGGTTAATAGCTTTATTTTTTAATTTATTTATCTTTAATTAAAGGGTATTTGCTTTACAGTATCGTGCTGCTTCCTGCCACACAAAAATCTCTCTTTAAAATTCTTCAGGACAACATCACACTCTTTGCCCTTAATTTATTTCCATTTTTTATACCTTATCTTACCGAAAACATGAATCTTGTTATTTTCCTTCCCAGTTTCCTCCCTGTATGCTGAAATGTTTTCCTTTTTAAAGTAGCTTTTTAAAATTTTATTCATTTTTAACTGGGGGACGATTGCCTTTCAACGCTGTGCTGCTCTCCCACTCATCGACAGGAGCTGGCCCGGGTACACGTGTGTCCCCTCCTTCCCACTTC
>SJYW01010558.1:183880-198692 GCA_006410735.1 Raphicerus campestris | reverse complement strand
GTCCATCCGTCCCACCCTCGCGTCCTCCTCTGGGCCCACAAGTCTGCCCTCTCCGTCTGCATCTCCGCTGCTGCCCTGAGAAGGGGTTCATCAGCACCGTCTTCTGGACTCCGCGTACACGCGTCAATATACGATAGCTGCTTTTCTCCTTCTGGCTCACTTCACTCTGTATAATAGGCTCTCGGTTCACCCACCTCATTAGAGCCGACTGCAGTGTGTTCATTTGTACAGCTGAGCAGTGTCCCATCCTGTGGGCGCAGCACAGCTTCTTCGTCCACTCAGCTGTCGATGGGCATCCGGGTGGCAGTAGCTTTAATTACATATATACTATAATTTGTAGCGCTTAGAAAACCTGAATCTTTAGCAAAAACCAAGAAGCAAGCAACTGTGAACTGTCTGTCATCTCAGTATCTCCTGGTGGGCAAACGTGTAAACCTATTCTGCAGCCTCCAGAAACGTCCATTCCCCCTCAGCACGATTCGTTTTCTCAGTGTGGTATACGACGTGTGTCCAGGAAACCCAAACAGCTGTAGTTTCTGTTAAGAGGATGCAGTAGGTGAGCTTGGACTTGCTTAGCAAGTTTGTCTTAATATTTTACCTCCATTGGAAGTGATCTGGCTATGTAATGAATCCCGTCATTTAATTTAACTTAGCAAAACTGAAGTTTCAAATTACCAAAATCTGGAGAAACTGTTTTTAAGTAGACATACCATAAAACACAATTATCCTTTTTCCTTGATTTTTTTAATTTTTAAATTTTTGGCTGCACCCCACAGCATGTGGGATCTTACTTCCCTGAGCAGGGATCAAACTCACACCGCTGCCACTGGAGGCGGAGTCCAGATGTGTATAAGAGACAGTTGCTGACCTTTCCTGATGATTGAGGGTGATAGGAATACAGATAATTTCAAGAAGTTTGTGAGGTTTTTTTTGTCGTTTTTAAGACTCGTGTGATTTGCCCAGTGAAGTGGGTGCCTGATTCCTGGAGACTGTGGAAGGGAAAGGCCAAGCGGAGCACACACTCTCAAACGGTTTCTTTGTCATCGTGAGGCCATNCAATCTCTGCTGCGCAAAAAGCGACTCCGTTATTCACACACACGTAAATTCTTCTTTAATACGCTTTTCCATAACGGTTTACCACAGGATATTGAATATAGCCCCCTATGCTAGACAGCAGGGCCTTGCTGTTTATCCATTCTCTGTATAATAGTCTTCATCTGCTAACCCCAAACTCCCCCTCGACCCCTCTTCCCCCTCCCTCCCCCTCGGCAACCAGAACTCTGTTCTCTTAATGATGCTTAATGTCGTCGGCCCTAAGCACATGCCTGTGGTAATCAAACCAACAACTTACATTTATCTTCATTTATTGAAGATCAATCCTATATCACATGATCCCTTCTAAAAGCTTAGATTAGTTTTTTGTTCTATTTAGAAACATTTACACATTATATTTAAGGTATGAGCACTGGTTCTGGGCGTATGTGCAGCTCAGTCGCTCTCCGCGACCCCAAGGACTGCAGCCCGCCAGGCTCCTTAGTTCTTGGGAGTCTCCAGGCAAGAATACTGGAGTGGGTAGCCTTTCCCTTCTCCAGGGGATCTTCCCAACCCAGGGATCAGGCCCAGGTCTCCTGCACTGCGGGCAGATTCTTCACTGTCTGAGCCACCGGGGAAGCCTATTCTGTAAGTCAACTAAATAGAGCTCTTCTACACATTAATTCTGGTAATATTAACCACAAGCAACAGAGGACCCTATTTATAAGTGTACAAAGATGTGCATATATCCAGATAGACACAGACAAAGACCTCATAGTTTTCCTGATTCAATTTTAAAAGTCCCCCTTATTTTTTTTTGTTTTAGGTTCTTCTGGCACAGAGTCGGACACGACTGACGTGACTGAGCGGCAGCAGCTGAGCCAAGGCCGCGGCCACAAGCCCTGGGGGTCGTGCTTGCATCTCAAGGGCGTGATAAGAGCTCCAACATCGAGCTTCCTCCACATGATAAGAGCCCCAACACCAGCTTCCTCTGGGGGCACTTCTGCTCTTTCGGGGTCAGAATCCTGAGAAAGGGATGTTTTACAGAGCTAGCCTTCTTTAACTATAAGTGTGAAAAAAAAAATCCATTTTGAAATGTCCAGAGAGTCCCTATCCAGGCCATTTTAAGGCCGGACAAGGCCTTGTAAGGACGGTATTTGATCCAGGTGTAGAGCCAGCCAGGGCTCCTGTGGGCGCTGCCCATCTGATGGGAGCTGGTCGGCTCTAAAAGTACAATGCCACACTGCTTTTTTAAAGTTCCATTTTACTATAAAACAGGCCTCCCTGGTGGCTCAGATGGTGAAGAATCTGCCTGCAATGAGGGAGACGCGGGTTGGATCCCTGGGTCAGGAAGACCCCCTGGAGAAGGGCATGGCTACCCACTCCAGTGCTCTTGCCTGGAGAATGCCATGGAGGGAGGAGCCTGGTGGGCCGCAGTCCACAGGGCCACAAAGAGCCGGACATGGTCGTGGGGACGAAGTGCCCAGCCAGCAAGGCCACGCGGCCTCCGCACCCGGGAGAGCGCCCTGTTGGAGGAGGAACAGCACTGGTGTCTGGGAAGGGAGGTGCTTCATCTTTATTTTAACACGGACCCAGCTTCCTTCTGGTCAGGGCACCCTGTCCTTGAGAGATCAAAACAGATGTTGAGTGGACGTCTGATAGGCCACCGACAGGCTGCTTTCCTTAGCATAAGATCCAAGCTAAATCAGAATGAGCGTCTCGCACCCTAGAGATGAACATTTCTCCCATTATTTTTCAAGTTAAAATGGTACCGGGAAACAGAAAACTGGTAACCCTCATCTGAAGCTGGTGCGCAGTCTCAGCATTGTCAACAGGAGGCTCCCCAGGCCCCGGGCACCAGGCCGTGACGCGCCCAGAGGCCCCAGTGCCACTGAAGCCGTACTCTGGCCCCAAAGTTCAGCCTGGGTCTGACCGTGGAGAAACTGTCCAACCAATTTGATTGTGATCCTCTTCAAGAAAACTGGCTCAGACTCTCACAGCTGTCACCGATCCTTCAAAGCAAGAAAGAATGAGTGAAGGACAAGGCCTACTGTGTAGCACGGGGAACTGAGCTCAACATCCTGCGATAAGCGTGATGGAAGAGAATGTGAAAAAAGAAAGAATGTGTGTGTGTGTGTAACCGAATCACTTTGCTATACAGCAGTAATGGACTCAACTTTATAAATCAACTACACTCCCATGAAAATAAAGAAGTAATGCACGCTGGATGCTACAGAAAATATAGAATTCACAGAATGCCGTATTGGACCTGTTGTTTCTAATCTTTTTACACTTGGGTTTAGCATGAATGTGGGTGGAGAAGTAATGAAGTATCATGTGAAAACAACGGCTCCGTCATGGCTACTTAAGGAAAGAATGGCTGTCTGGCAATGTCATGCTCAACTGTAAACAGACAGGAATGTTATGGCACTGGCATCTGAAAAGTTAATAAAGTGACTGAGAAGAACAACAACGAGAAAGTGATGACCTCTGCCAGACCAAGAGAGATGAAAGGGCCGGACAAGCGGGATGCGTGGCCTTGATCGTGTCCGGAACGCTGGAGGCCCCGTGTCGGCAGTGTGATCCGGGGGCGTGATCCAGGAGGGGGACCCTGTTCTCACAAGACTTCTGTCTGCACCTCCCTTTCAAGGCCTGGGGAGAGAGGTGTTCGCTGAAGCGTGCTCGCTCATCCTGGGAGAAGGCGTTGGAGGATGAGACCTGGGAGACTCATTTGTCCGCCCCTGGGCAGCTTGCAAAGGCCCAGTGGTTTCTGCTGAGTGCACACTCTTGTTCGTAATTACGGAAAATTAGAGCAGCTCCAGTCCTCCACCAGGAAGTGGCACGCCGGGGAGTATCTGTGAGTGGAGACGACACGGCCAGAGCAATGCCCCAGAGCCGCACGCGTGTCCTGGCAAAGCTTCCCAAACAGCGCTGGGAGCGCTGAGAAAGGCGCCCGAGGAAAAGCGCAGGGCAACGGGGCTCCCCAGATGGGGTTCCATACGTGGAAACAAGGCCCACAGGTCTGCCTGTGAGGAGTGCGCCTCTCAGATGAACAGGCCCCTTGCGGGGGAGGGCTTCTCTGGTGAGCAGTCACTCAGAGCCCTGGGACCCCTCCTCACGCCCTTTGCCTTTCTTAAGCCAAGTGGTGGGCGGCAGATGCAGGTTCTTCCTACTTTTATTTATGTTTCTGGCAGGTCTTAAATAGTTCATGATCATTAAACATCGGGGGAAGGATCTTTGCTGAAAGTCAATCCTTATTTCTGAGAACAAAACACTGCGCTCAATAAACTATAGAAAATTATAAATAAGCACTTCCTTTATCTGCCCTGGATGGTGGCGCACGGAGGGGTCCACAGTCCAAGACAGGAACCAGACAAGGACGCCTGCTTTTACCATTACTGCTCAGCCCCGCTCTATAAACTGAACACAATGCAAAAGATGTCAAACGGAAATAAGATGTGCAGCTTCTGGAAAGGAGGAGACCAAAATGCCGCATTCCCAGGAGCCCCGAGAGGGCCAGCGGAAGAGCACTCAGAATGGATGAGAGAATTCAGGAAAGGCGCCAGACGCAAAATACACATTTTACATCCATATTTTTACGATTTTCTAGCAACCACCAGTTAGAAGATGAAGCAGAAGTTTAAAAAGTGTTATTCTCAAACAAAAAGGAGAGGGGGTGCGAAGAACATAAAAAGTACTTCGCAAAAACCTTCCTCAGAAATGTTCAGGATCTGTAGGAAGGAAACAGCACGCTGTAATGAGAAAAAAAAACATGGAGTCTGAAAAAGAAAGACAGAGAAAACACCACGTGCTTGGGTAGGACGTGTGCAAGCATCAGATCTTCCCAAAATCATGTATAGGTTCGCCAGATTTCCAACCAAAATTCTGATAGGATTTATTTGGGGGTGAGGGGTGAGCCAGGGGTGGGGAGGGAGTTGGCAAGACAAACCTAAAATCCGCATACAAGGGAAAATAGGCAGGAAGAGCCAAGACAATTTTGAAAATTAAGAGCAGATTTCAGGAGTGAAGGCAGCGTATCTGACGTGCCCGGAGGGCTCCCTGCAGACCAGCAGCCGGCAGAGCCGCCGCGCCTTTGTCTCTGGAAGTCCTCACAGGAGCCCCGGGAGGCAGACACTCCCATCACTGGCATTTTCCAGAAGAGCAAACTGGAGCTCAGAGTGGGCTGAGCTGAGTGCCAAGGTCACACGACGACAAGAAGTGGCGCCAGGCACAGGCAGTGGCGTGGAGCCCCTCGTCTCCTGTAGGTCGTGCAAGTTATTCCAATTCTACAACATCTATCATCCTGATAACCACGAAGCCCTAAGAATCTGGCAGCACCTCCATCAGAGGTTGCAGGATATTTAATCAGGAGGTTAAGAAAAATCAGCAATGTAGTCAGGAAGAGAGAAAGAGTAATGAGATTTTTTTTTTTTTTACTCCAGGACCAAATATACCAAATATCAAAAATACAAGCCAGGAGAGTTACAGAAGGTCAGTATGTGAAAAAAAAAAAAAGTTTAAAATAAAAGTATAGAGAAATATAGGTATGTATTTATCTGCTTTTATCCTGGCAACAGTTTTCTAAGCTTACAAACAATGAAAGTATCGTGGAAGAGACTCAGTAAATTTCATTGCTTAAAAGGTTTGTTTCTGTATATCAAAAAATGCTCATCCTAATTAAAAGGCAGACATTTGCTTCTGGGCAAGATGGAGAAACAGGGACCACATTTATCCTCCTTCCTGGAGCAACCCTCCAAACAAAGGAACAAGAAGAAATCATACATGTGCACGAAATAATTTACTTCTCAGGACAGTAAACATCAGAGAGTTAACAGGATCGGTCCCTAGGAGATGAGAAACAAAAGCCTCAGGCTTAGAATTGCTCAACTCGCTTCCTCGAGAGAGAGGAAGGGGAAACGGGGGAGCCCAGTGGGATCCTTGAACTGATGAGAAAGAGCTGAGGGGTCCAGGGGGACCCAGGCAACAAAAGTTCATGGCACAGAGTGTTGGAGAGGAGTGCGTGCTCAGCGAGCCCCAGAGGCCTGCAGAGGGGCCCACTCACATATCCAGTCGGGTAAAGAGCAACACGTGGCTGGGAAGAAATTATTCAAGGCTTGGAAGAGAAACACCAGGAGGGGTGGAGGGGCCCACGTCCACTGCTCAGGCAGGGCTGGGAACAGGGTCCGTTCCCACCAACCAGACTCGGAAAAAGGACACTTCACGGGGCCTTGGGCACTTGGAAAATTGCTGCATTACCCTGGGAGCAGTTAACCCCAAATGGGGCACTTCCCCAGGCCCACCTTACAAACCCCCAAAATATCCAGACCAGAGAGGATCAGATCACGGCCAGGTGATTTAACCGCTCCCCAGAGCAAAGCTCCAGAACTTTCCGTAGGAGTAGAAAGAGGTCCTGCACGAACAAGGGGGAAAACACAATGTCTGGCATCTGATCAACAATTAGCAAACAGGCAAAGAGGCAGGAAAAAAGAGAGCCACGAGGAGGAAAACCGATCAGTCAGAAGCAACTGCGGGGAGCCAACTCTGCAAGCCCCTTAAAGCACCCGCCAACAGCAACACACAGAGAGGGCCAGCAAAGGAGAGAAGACGGGACCCAGAAAACTCGTGACTGATGCAGGAAAGAGGTCAGAGGGAGAAGAAAGAGACAGGGCCCAGAGAACACGGGTGACAGACACGCTCTTGTTTCCTTCCGCGGTTACGCACGTTGTGTGTAACTGGTCTAAAAGCCCCAGTTAAGAGGCAGAGACGGTCATACTGGGGTTAAAAAAGGAAGAATCCTCCTATGTACTGCCTACAAGAAGCACGGTTTAAATATGAAGACACACGAAGGTTGTAAGGAATGACAGACCTTTGAAATATAAAGCTAACAGGCAATAACTGGCGGGATAAATAAGCACAGTTCTACTCTGAGATTTCAGTACCCCTCTATCAATAATTAATTGGAAATTAATGATTAATTGTTTAGTGCAGAAAAATCAGCAAGAAGTCAGGAGACTAGGGCAGTACTTGATTTGATTGACATTTATAGAGCATGCCATTCAAATACACATTCTTTCCAAGTGCACATGGAACATTTAGCAATATAGATCGCGTTCTGGGCCATTAAACAAGGCTTAATAAGCTGAGAAGGGTTCAAGTTACATAAATTATATTCTTTGACCATAATGGAATTAAATTTTAAATCAATAACAGGAAAAAGTCTTTGGGAAATTCTCAAACATTTGGAATTTAAATAACACACTTCTAAATAGTCCTGGAGTCAAGGAAAAATCAAAAAGGAAATTAGGAAGGATTCTCAACAGAATGAAAATGAAAACAGAGCACATGGGAACTCAGGCGAAACGGCTAGAGCAGGACGGGGTGGAATTTCAGCACTCACATCAGTGACCCCGGCTTCTACCTTAAGAAAAATAGGCCGAGAAATGCAAATCAGCCCAAAGTAAGCATGAGAAAGGAAACTGTACAGACCAGGGAGACGCTGATGAATCAGAAAACAGAAGAACAATAGAAGAGGCAGGAAAACCAAGCCCAGACTTTGTTTTTTGAGAAGACCAATAACAATTGATAAACCAGATCAGGAAAAGAGAAAAAGTGAGAGATGAAGTGCCGGATATCAGGAACAAGGAGGCGGCAACAAGACGGAGCGGAACGCCGCTCAGCTGTGTCTGACTCTCTGCGACCCCAGGGACTGTACAGTCCATGGAATTCTCCAAACCAGAACACTGGACAGGGTAGCCCTTCCCTGCTCCAGGGGATCTTCCCAACCCAGGGATCGAACCCAGGTCTCCCAAAATGCAGGCAGACTCTTTCCTAGCTGAGCCACCAGGGAAGCCCAAGAAGCCTATCCCTTCTCCAGCAGACCTTCCCGACCCAGGAGCTGAACCGGGGTCTCCTACATTGAAGAGGGTTCTTTACCAACTGAGTTATCAGGGGAGCCCAATAGAGATTGTACAGCTATTGAGAGAACAACCAAGGAATATTATGCACAGCTTTATGGCAATAAACTTAACAAGTGAGATGAAAGAGTCTTTCAAATCAAAATAGCAAAGGCCAATCAGACAAAGATAATCTGAACAACTATATCTACTAAAGAATTGAAAGTGTAACTTCACACCTTCCTGCAAAGAAAACTCCAGACCCAGATGGTTTGCTGGGGGGTTACCACACGGCTAAAGAAAAAATAATAGCAATTACATCAATCCTAAAGGAAATCAACTCTGACTATTCACTGGAAGGACTGATGCTGAAGCTGAACCTCCAGTACTTTGGCCACCTGATGTGAAGAGCTGACTCCTTGGAAAAGACCCTGATGCTGGGAAAGACTGGGGGCAGGAGGAGAAGGGGGCGACAGAGGATGAGATGGTTGGATGGCATCACTGACTCGATGGACATGGGTTTGAGCGTGGAAGGGAAGCCAGGCGTGCTGCAGTCCACGGGGTCACAAAGGGTCGCAAAGAGTCGGGCACGACTGAGCTAGTGAACAACAACAACGGACAAACTCTACAAAAAAATGCTGACTCGCCTATGAGGCCCGCGTTACCTTGGTAACCAGAGCCAAAGATGGTACAAAAAGAGAGAGTCACAGACCACCATTCCTCATAACCAGACACAAAAGCCCGGAACAAAATGAAGAAACAGAACTCAACATGTGTGATGTTGAGAATACATCCAACCACGTGCGTTTATCCCAGCAACGCAGGGTTGGGACAACACCTAAAAACCAGTCAGTAATTCACCATTTTAACAAACTGAAANGAACTCAACATGTGTGATGTTGAGAATACATCCAACCACGTGCGTTTATCCCAGCAACGCAGGGTTGGGACAACACCTAAAAACCAGTCAGTAATTCACCATTTTAACAAACTGAAAAATAAAACCCATCTAATCATCTCAGTAGGTGCAGAAAAAGCATTTGACAAAATTCAACACTCATTCCTGATTTCTTTTAAAAAAGAATAAAGCTCTCAGCAAACTTAGGAATAGAGGAAAATCTCCTTTGTCCAGCAAGGGCGTCTACGACTGGATGTTTTCTCACTTAAGCCGGGAGCAAGACAAGAGTGTCTGCCCTACTGGAAGTTCTTGCTAGTGCAATCAAGCAAGAAGAAAAAGCCCTGTAAACTGAGGAGCAGGAAGGAGAGACTCCTTCATTCAAGGACAACTTGATTGCCCACAGGTGCAGGGGCAGTGCAGTGCAGACATAAAGCCTTCCCAATAAACCGGATATCCACAAGCAGATGAAGGAAAAAAAGAAGAAGGACGAGGAGGAGGACTTGGATTTATACCTCATACCACATCCAAAAATTAACTCGAAGTGGATGAATCATAGACTTAAATGTAAAACTAGAACCCTAAAAACTCAGGGGAGAATCTCTGTGAATTCGTACAATGCAAAGGTCTGCTACATTCAGTATGGAAAGCATGACCCCTAAAAAAAAAAAAGGAATGGGTAAGTTGAAATGCATCAAGACATTTTAAACTTGCTCTTGAAAAGGAATTGTAAAGACAATGAAAAGATAAGCTGCCGACAGGGAGAAAAACCTTTGCAAAGCATACATTTCATAAAGGGCTGATCCAGAATATATAAAGAACTCTCAAAACAGGATAGTAAACACCTCTGAAAATGGGGGAAACGCAGTCTTAGAAGTGACACTTCACCAAACCAGATCAGGATGTGAAAAGGTGCCCAACACCATCAGTTACTGGGAAAACTGGACACCACTCTAGGAGAGAAGCTACAGTCAAAGAGACTGACCGTCCAAATGGCCAGCAAGCAGGGGCCCACGTCTCTGTTGGAAGCATAAACCGATAGGGTTTGGCAGCGTCTCTTTTTCTGTAAAAGTTAAGCGTACATGTGATCTTGTAATCCTACTTGTAGGCATTTCCCCACGAGAAAAGGAAATGTTTGTCCTTACAAAGACTTTCACATGAATGTAAATAGCAGCTTTATTTTTAATTGACAAAAACTGGAAACAAGCCAAATGTCCATCAGCAGATGAACGGATAAACAAAATCCTTCTTGTGTCCATACGATGGCAATCAGAAGGAATGTCCCACTGGTGCATGAAAAGGCAGGGATGAACCTCAAAACAGCCATGTTGAGAGACAGAGGTCAGGCAAGAAAGAGTACATGCTACGTACTTCCATTTATAGAAAACCCTAGAANGTGTCCATACGATGGCAATCAGAAGGAATGTCCCACTGGTGCATGAAAAGGCAGGGATGAACCTCAAAACAGCCATGTTGAGAGACAGAGGTCAGGCAAGAAAGAGTACATGCTACGTACTTCCATTTATAGAAAACCCTAGAAGATGGATACGGACACAGCCACTGGTTATTTAAGAACTGGGGGTGGGGTACGGCATGGAGGGGTCGGCGGGGGGGGGGCAGGGGCCAGAGGGCACTCTTAGAGGCGGTGGACGTGCCTGCCATCCTGACGGGGGTGATGGTCTCACAGAGTCTGCACGGGTCGGAACCTGTCTCGGGATGTGTTTTAGAATGGGCAGTGTACTGTTCTGGCACGCCCACGACATCTCACCAGAGCTGTCTTTGAAAAACTAAAGGACGAATGACGAAAGTGGGAGAACAGTTGGGGTGAAATACGACAGACGAGGGGGCCGCTGTCGTGTCTGCCTCTCTGCGACCCCACGGGCTGCAGCCCGCCAGATGCCTCTTGTCTGTGGGATTTCTCAGGCCACAGTACGCGGGTGGGTTGCCATTTCCTTCTCCAGGGGATCTTTCCAATCCAGGGATTAAACCTGTGTCTCCTGCACCGCAGGCAGGTTCTGTACCTCTGGGCCACCGGGGAAGCCCCGAGGGGGTGATATAATTAATGCACTAAATGCACTTGGAAATCCACAGGGGAAACATTAACACCCTAATTGGTTTGCTAGGAGGCCTGACAAAGGCCCGCAGCCTGGGCGGCTTAACCAGCAGACACTGATTGTCCTTCTCCTGGAGGCTGAAACCCGAGACCCAGGTGTGGGCAGGGCTGGGTCCTCCTGAGGACTCCCTGCTCTGCCTGCAGACAGCCGTGCTCCCCCGAGTCCTCACGGGGCCGTCCCGCTGCGTCTGTCTGTGTCCTGGCCTCTTCTCACGAGGGCCCGGGGCCCCTGGAGCAGGCCCACCCTAGTGGTTGCCTTGTCACCTGACTGCTCGTAGCAGAGCTGCATCCTGAGGTGCTGGGGGTCAGGACCTCCAGAGACCAGCCCACCGCAGAGCCTCAGAGGGGACCATGAGCAAATGACAGGCCGGTGACAGAGCCAGAAGCACGGGCGACCCGGCAACATGCCAGAAAGGTGTGCAAACCAAGGGTGAGTGCAGACAACTGGGGCGTCGAGTGTCCCCACGCTGCCCCTGCTCCCTCCCTGCTGAGGAACCCCATGCTTGTGTGCAGACCCTAGCCAGAGGCGACCCCTCTACCCTCCAGGAAGCCAGACACGTGGTCCCACAACAGTGCCAGGAACTCCTAGGGACAGACCTGCGGGGCTCAGCAGACCTCCTCCAGCCAGGCCGCACCAGTACCTCTAAACACGGATGGCAGACACCTGAGGGAAAAAAATTCAAGTTCTAAGGCAAGGCAAGGAAAATTTTAACGCGACATTCTTTTTCCTCTGCCCTTTGGCCTCCCCGCTCCCCTCTGGCGGGCATTACGTGTCTGCATTATGCATTAACCAGACCTCCCCAAGGAAACGAATACCTGTTCAACCATAAAAATCTATTTTTCTTGTCTTGACGTCAAGCATATAACCTCTTTAGAAGATAACATTCCTTTCTCGGTCCTGTAAGGGGTCACGATGACCCACCACTGGCCCTGGACGTGCAGACATCCTCGGTGGACTTTATGGGTAGTGTATCATTTCCCTTAAAGATAGCAGCTGGTACCGGACAGACTGGCCAGATGACCGGGGGAGATACAGGGCCACACCAAGAGCCATTCTGAGCTTAAAGACACGCTCATGACCTTATCAACGCCCCTCGTTATATTACGTGTATTCCGCCTATTTTACAAGACGATTGTTTCTTTGATCAAAAACAACGTGATTGAGCCTCACATAAAATGAATGATGATTACAGATGACTTGAAAGGATTGACCAGCAGACAGTTCTGTCCGATCAATCCCTGTAACCGTGTAAAATTGCGGGGGCAGGAAGAAGCGGCCCATGACAGGGGAGGCAGACTGGGGGTCCCGAGGCCTGGGGCGACTGTTGCCAGGGTCTGGTCCAGTCACACAGCCCGAGCCACCCGTCACGGAAATCCTCACCATAGAGCAGGCTGGTCACGCGGCGCCCTCGGAGTCTGGACTGAAGTGAAGACGGAAGGGGAAGGGGCCGTAAAATAAGGAATGTTGCCCACCGTCCAGTTCTACAGGAATGAAGTCATCACCCACCACCAGCGCTGGCCAGCAACACGCCCTGCAGGAGCTGAGGACAAAGGGCAGGATGAGGCGTGCTGGGAAAACTGGCGGGACTGGCCCGCAGACCCGGTCCAGGAGAACACGCCGTAAACCCGGCTTCCTGCGTCTCCTCACGCCTGCAAAGGCACGAGAACCATTACAAACATCTTCCAAGAGACGTGTGCTTGACTGCACGTACCCTCTGTCAGCGGCTACTGGCCTCCCCCTCCCTCTTCAGAACGGCCCTCGGAACTTTCTGGAACATTTGGAGTCTCCCAGGTTACAAGAGCAGGCCGTGATGCTGAGGCTCCTGAGACCCACATGTCCAGTGCTGCCCTCAGCCCTGGCCCACACCTCCCTCCCCTGGCGCCCCGGCAGTGGGACCCACGACCGTGTCTCCGCTGACAGCGCCTGCTGTCTTCTCCCCAGTCCTGAGACCCCCCGAGAGCTGTGAAGCGGACATGGGGGCCTTGCCACTTATGTTCATAGCAAGTCCCTTTTCTGTGCTGCTGAGGTGATGTTCAAGGGGAAGTTTTGGGAAAAGACCCAAGGAAGGGGGCTGACAGCAGGAGAGCCTGCCCTGAGTCGGGAGGGACTCCATTCCCCCACCACCTTGAGAAGGGGAGACAGGCCGGAGGGTGAGCACACGGTCAGTGGCAATGATTTGCTCAGCTGTATTCTGTGATGAAGCATCCCCCCGACCCCAGGGAGGGGAGACCTGCTCAGCTTATAGGCCTGTGAACCTGGGGAGACTTGCAGGCCTGGGGCTCACCACCCCCACCCTGCCCTCTGCCTGTCTCACGTGGCTGGGGGCCTTTGCACGCGGCCTCTGCGTGCCCTGGGAATGCCGGCTCCTCCGTGAGGCTCTCTGATGGCCTCATGTAAAACCACGGCCCCTCCCACCTCTGCCCCCTGCTCCCCGCACCATCCCTAGCCGGTCCAGTGTGCCTCACTCTTTCATCTTGTTCAGGCACTGTGGTCCTGAGCAGCAGCCCCAAGGCACTTCCAGGCTCATCTTATCTCCCCCCCACCCACTGCCCAACCTGGAGCCCTCCAGGGACGCCCACGACTCTTAGGGAGAAGCCCCCGCTCCCCAGTCTGGCTTGCAAAGCACAGCAGGGAGGCTACCCCCCAGGAGGGCTCCTGCCCAGCCCCTCCCCACCCGCCTGCGGGGGCGCCTCCTCCCCAGGGCCACTGCTGGGCCTCCCTGGCACCAAGCTCGGGGTGGGGGGGAACCCATGTCAGGATATCAGATCTAACACATGAAAATGTTTGCCTAAAATAAAAGAACTATGTCCCTACACGTCTGTAAGGCCTGAACCGAAACACGGACTCCAGCAGATGCCGCCTCGAGGCTGGTGGGAGCGCAAGGCGGCCTCTCACGATGCGGCACACACCCCACGTGGGTCAGCCCCACGACCCTAGGTTCCTAACCCCAAAGAGCTGAAAACCTCAGTCCCGGCAAAAACCTGCTCCTGGATGAGTCCGCAGCTTATTCATCACGGCCAACATGGGGAAGCCGTCAAGATGCCCCTCAGTCGGGGAGTGGGTGCCTTTCCTCAGTACATCAGATGATGGCGTATCAGGTCAGTTCCGTTCAGCCGCTCAGTCGTGTCTGACTCTGCGACCCCATGGACTGCAGCATGCCGGGCCTCCCTGTCCATCACCAACTCACGGAGTTTACTCAAACTCACGTCCACAGAGTCGGTGATGCCATCCAGCCATCTCACCCTCTGTCGTCCGATGTAGTATCATTCAGCTCTGAACGGAAAGGTATGAAGAAGCCGTGAGGAGACGCAGGGGAAACGTAAATGGCAAGAGAGAAGCCAGTCTGCAAAGTCTACCTGGAGTGCGGCCCTAACTAGAGGGCAGTCTGGCAAAGCAGACCCACGGAGACAGCAGGACAACCCACGGTCATGGGGGCCAGGAGCGGGGTGGACAGGAGCCGCTCCGCGGACTTTCTGGGCAACAACTCTCCCCGTAGGTGCCATCACAGGGACACATGGCACTGATCATCTGGAAAACCTGTAGAATGCCCACCAAGAGCGAGCCTCCAAGCCAACTATGGACTCCAGCTAGTGACAGTACATCAGCCTTGCTCCATCGGCTGCCACATGCGTGTCACGCTAGTGTGAGTGTCAATGCTATGGGAGGCCGAGGGGCAGGAGAAGCTGAGTGTATGGGAATCCTTTGTACTTTCTCAGCAATTTCCCTATAAACTTAAAACCATTCTTTAAAGAGTCTATTAAAAAACAATAAAGACAGTTGTTTATCTGAGCTTTGAATTTAATTGGCATCCTCTCCTCTGTTTGGCAGACTCAGCCCCCGAAGCTGTGTGTTGCTCAGGAAGGGGGGGAGGTGATGAC
>SJYW01010558.1:120621-133159 GCA_006410735.1 Raphicerus campestris | reverse complement strand
CCATCCCCACGCCACGCCCCCACCACCACACCAAGCGCCCCCCACCACGCCAAGCCCCCACACACCATACCATGCCCCCACTATGGCACGGAATGCCCCATCACACCATGCCTCGCCCCCTGTCACGCCCACCGGCCCCCACAGCGCCGTCTTGCACATTCCTGTAGTCAGCCAAGAGGGCTCCTTTGGAGGGATGGGATGCGTGGGGACCCTCTGCTTGCACCCTTGAGCCAGTTCCCAGGACCCCATTTGGCCGCCGCTCTGTCCCCAGCCCTGAGGGTCCTTCCTCCCGGGTGTATCCGCTCCCTGTGGGTGCCGGAGCTGCAAGCCTCTTGCCCTGGGCCACAATGGGGGATGCCCTCCCCAGATCCTGGCCCTTTCCCACCTGGGACCCAGGCGTCTCCTGTCAGCTGAAGTTCACCTCGGGGGGGGTCTGGGCCCTCAGAGCTCCTGCGGCTGCAGAGCTGGGGCCTCGGGCTGCCTGATTGGGGGCCCCAGGGTCCCCCCTAAACTCTCCTGGCTCCCTCCCCAGCTGGAGGCTTCCCAGAGTGAGGCGAGATGGGGGAGAGCCAGGAGCGTTCTTCCTAGGGTAAGGCAGGTGGGTACGGGCACTGGGCTCCTCCCGCCCTCCCACCTGTCAGAAACAGGACATTGATGGTGGCCTAAACTGCCGAATACTGCAGGTCCCTTGGGGGTTGAGGGCGGGCTGCCAAAGGGACCCCAAGGGACGGGCCAGGGTCTGCGCTCACCGCCCCCGAACGCACCCCTCCAGCCCGTGCTGGTCTGTCCCCTGCTGGGCGCGGCCTCCCACACAGGACCCTCCTGGGGCTTTGGGCTGGGCCTGCTTTTGTTTTACTCCGTGACAGAGCGGCCGCCGTGTGGGCTTGGAGGGGTGTGGGCGGGGCTGGCTGTCCCCCGGCCCACTCTCAGACCTGACCACTTACAAGTAATGAGGTCCAGGTGGTCCCTTTCGAGCCTGGATCCTTGCTGGCTGCAGCGCCCACCTCCTGCCCTGGAGCAGCTAATGACGGCCAGAGACTGCAAGGCAAGACCCCCCTTTGCTGGCAGGGCCATGTGGCCGACCCTCTGGCTGGCAGGTGGGCAGCTGAGCCCCAGCCTCATCCGGCAGTGGGTCACTTGGCCCCTGCCTCCAGACGTGGGCCCCTGCGCTACGTGCCCCCGGTCTATCTCCCTGGGGTCCTGCCGCCATGACCCAGCTTGGGGACTAGGCGAGACGAGTTGACATTGTCTCACGTGGCCCCTGAGGAGGTGACACCAACCGGCCTCCCTGCCCTTCTGCCTCCCAGGGTGAGGTTCCAACAGGCCAGATGAGGCAAGGCGCTTCTGCTTACAAACAGGAAGAGCCCAGAGTGGTGGTGATCGCTGCCCAGACACGGGAGGGTGCCCGCTGCCGCCCCACCCCCGACACAGGAGCCCGCCGCGGCTTCTGTTATGCCTATTTCACTCCAATAAAGTGAAGACCGCTCCCAGGGCTGAAACACAAATGTGCCCCGGACTGTCTGTAGGTGCCACCCTCCCCAGAGGCAGCACCCCTGGGCAGCAAGGGGTGCCCCCCAGCCTGGCCCTGGGCCGCTGCACCCACTGTATCCGACCCCACAGGGACAGTCCCCTCTCACGCCGCCTGCTCAGAGTGGCCCAGCCTGGGCCCAGGCCAGCAGCTGCCGCTGATGGGGGGGATGTGGGGACACATTTGGGGCACTCTCTGCACGTCCCCCAGGAAATGGAGGATTTTTCCTCCGGGAAAGTAGCGGGGTAGGCCTGCAGGGTGTATGTGGAAAGAGTCTGGGTTGAGGGGGGCACTCTGAGAAGTTCAGAAAGGCAGGAGTCTGGGTTAGGGGGGCACTCTGAGAAGTTCGGAAAGGCAGGAGGAGAGGGTTCCCCGTCCGAACAGGGGCGAGGGGGTCACAGGACACAGATTTCAGGTGGCTCAGTGCAAGCCGAAGTCAGCCCAGGTGGACACCAGGCCACACTGCCTCACGGTTCTGTCCAGTAGTTAGGAGACAGAATTCTGATTCTTATTACAGGGAGAATCAGAAAATGGCTGCTGAGGAGGGTCGAGTTGGAGCTGTGAGGTGGAGGAGCTGGGAGCTGAGCGAGGGGAGGCCAGCCTGCCCAGGGGAGGCCCAGGGTCCAGGCCCATGTAGGGGCCGCCGCCTGCGGCCCGAGACCTGAGCATTGCTGCAGCCCACCCCGGGCCGCCGTCCAGCAAAAAAGTGCTAGCCTTGCAGCTTCATATGGACCCAGAGTTGTTGTGCAACTCTGGGCTGATGCAGACAGGGGCGGGCCTGGAAAAACATGCGGGAGGAGGCCTGGGGTCTGCAATCGGGTGCCCCTGCTCCCTGTTGCCGGCAGGGAGCCTGCCCTGGGCTGCAGGGCCGGGCACCTCTCTGCCAACTGTGCCTGTGCAAATATGTCCTCTGGGCCCCGGAACCCTCGAGCTGGGCCTGAGTGGGGGGTGGTCACAGCCCCCAGCAGTATCTGCCCTGTGCACACCTGTGGCCCAGCCCACAGGCTCGCCCTTCCAGGAGGGTGCCTGGCCCCACGGGAGGCCCCCTCCATGCATCCAGGGCCCCGTCTGTGGAGCCCATCTGCAGGCTGTGACAGGGCTGGCTGGCTCATCCCAGGTCCCACGAGTGGGAGTCAGGGCTGGTCCCCGTTCCCTGAGCCAGGTAGCTCTGCCCTGGCGGATGGACACTCGGGGCAGATCCTGTGGCCGGGTGGACACCGTGCTTCCTGTAGGAGCCCGATCTGCCTCTCTCAGGGGCCACTCGGAGGCCAGAAATTCTGTGGAGGAGCGGAACGGGGCTGCAGACAGGAGGGGTCTGGGGAGCACCTCCTTGCAGCTTTCCCATGACNCAAAGGGACCCCAAGGGACGGGCCAGGGTCTGCGCTCACCGCCCCCGAACGCACCCCTCCAGCCCGTGCTGGTCTGTCCCCTGCTGGGCGCGGCCTCCCACACAGGACCCTCCTGGGGCTTTGGGCTGGGCCTGCTTTTGTTTTACTCCGTGACAGAGCGGCCGCCGTGTGGGCTTGGAGGGGTGTGGGCGGGGCTGGCTGTCCCCCGGCCCACTCTCAGACCTGACCACTTACAAGTAATGAGGTCCAGGTGGTCCCTTTCGAGCCTGGATCCTTGCTGGCTGCAGCGCCCACCTCCTGCCCTGGAGCAGCTAATGACGGCCAGAGACTGCAAGGCAAGACCCCCCTTTGCTGGCAGGGCCATGTGGCCGACCCTCTGGCTGGCAGGTGGGCAGCTGAGCCCCAGCCTCATCCGGCAGTGGGTCACTTGGCCCCTGCCTCCAGACGTGGGCCCCTGCGCTACGTGCCCCCGGTCTATCCCCCTGGGGTCCTGCCGCCATGACCCAGCTTGGGGACTAGGCGAGACGAGTTGACATTGTCTCACGTGGCCCCTGAGGAGGTGACACCAACCGGCCTCCCTGCCCTTCTGCCTCCCAGGGTGAGGTTCCAACAGGCCAGATGAGGCAAGGCGCTTCTGCTTACAAAGAGGAAGAGCCCAGAGTGGTGGTGATCGCTGCCCAGACACGGGAGGGTGCCCGCTGCCGCCCCACCCCCGACACAGGAGCCCGCCGCGGCTTCTGTTATGCCTATTTCACTCCAATAAAGTGAAGACCGCTCCCAGGGCTGAAACACAAATGTGCCCCGGACTGTCTGTAGGTGCCACCCTCCCCAGAGGCAGCACCCCTGGGCAGCAAGGGGTGCCCCCCAGCCTGGCCCTGGGCCGCTGCACCCACTGTACCCGACCCCACAGGGACAGTCCCCTCTCACGCCGCCTGCTCAGAGTGGCCCAGCCTGGGCCCAGGCCAGCAGCTGCCGCTGATGGGGGGGATGTGGGGACACATTTGGGGCACTCTCTGCACGTCCCCCAGGAAATGGAGGATTTTTCCTCCGGGAAAGTAGCGGGGTAGGCCTGCAGGGTGTATGTGGAAAGAGTCTGGGTTGAGGGGGGCACTCTGAGAAGTTCAGAAAGGCAGGAGTCTGGGTTAGGGGGGCACTCTGAGAAGTTCGGAAAGGCAGGAGGAGAGGGTTCCCCGTCCGAACAGGGGCGAGGGGGTCACAGGACACAGATTTCAGGTGGCTCAGTGCAAGCCGAAGTCAGCCCAGGTGGACACCAGGCCACACTGCCTCACGGTTCTGTCCAGTAGTTAGGAGACAGAATTCTGATTCTTATTACAGGGAGAATCAGAAAATGGCTGCTGAGGAGGGTCGAGTTGGAGCTGTGAGGTGGAGGAGCTGGGAGCTGAGCGAGGGGAGGCCAGCCTGCCCAGGGGAGGCCCAGGGTCCAGGCCCATGTAGGGGCCGCCGCCTGCGGCCCGAGAGCTGAGCATTGCTGCAGCCCACCCCGGGCCGCCGTCCAGCAAAAAAGTGCTAGCCTTGCAGCTTCATATGGACCCAGAGTTGTTGTGCAACTCTGGGCTGATGCAGACAGGGGCGGGCCTGGAAAAACATGCGGGAGGAGGCCTGGGGTCTGCAATCGGGTGCCCCTGCTCCCTGTTGCCGGCAGGGAGCCTGCCCTGGGCTGCAGGGCCGGGCACCTCTCTGCCAACTGTGCCTGTGCAAATATGTCCTCTGGGCCCCGGAACCCTCGAGCTGGGCCTGAGTGGGGGGTGGTCACAGCCCCCAGCAGTATCTGCCCTGTGCACACCTGTGGCCCAGCCCACAGGCTCGCCCTTCCAGGAGGGTGCCTGGCCCCACGGGAGGCCCCCTCCATGCATCCAGGGCCCCGTCTGTGGAGCCCATCTGCAGGCTGTGACAGGGCTGGCTGGCTCATCCCAGGTCCCACGAGTGGGAGTCAGGGCTGGTCCCCGTTCCCTGAGCCAGGTAGCTCTGCCCTGGCGGATGGACACTCGGGGCAGATCCTGTGGCCGGGTGGACACCGTGCTTCCTGTAGGAGCCCGATCTGCCTCTCTCAGGGGCCACTCGGAGGCCAGAAATTCTGTGGAGGAGCGGAACGGGGCTGCAGACAGGAGGGGTCTGGGGAGCACCTCCTTGCAGCTTTCCCATGACGCCCCCGTAATCTGGGCTCTTCTCCTTGGCACCCCCGCGCCTCACAGCTGCCGGGCCTGGCCAGCTGCTCCTCCCCCTCCCCGGGCCAAGACGAGCAAGTGTCCGGGCACCGTGGCCTTTCCCATGGTGGGGATGGGGTGGGGTGGGGGGCGAGGAATTTGAGGAGGAAGCATCAGTGGCCCGAGAATTTGGAAAATGTGTCCAACTGCTTGGAACACTGGGAGGATGCCGGCCGGGGGATTAGGAGCAGGAGGGGGTGGGCGCAGTCCTGGGTGGGCCGTGACGGATGGGGCGGCCGGGGCTCCGGCGGGAGAAGGCGGCCCGTCCGTGCGGGCAAGCTGAGGGGGCAGCTGTCCCCATCCCTCAGCTGGCCCCCTCCTGCCGGCGGCATCTCATCAGACACCTCCGACCCCAGGCTGCTGGGGCTGGGCCCTGGGCCCTGCTCCTACAGGCTGCCCCGGCCTGAGATGGGCCCTGGGCGTTCGAGGCGTGGGGTCCTCTGCAGGCAAGGCTGAGCCCCACTGACCACCTCCACCAGCTCAGTCTCCTCTCCAGCCCTCGCCTCAGTGGCTGGAGCCCCCCAGTTTGGCCCTCAGTGGGGGCGTCCCTCTGGAAAGAGGGGGAGCCGAGGCCGCTGTCTGGTGGGTCTGGCCCCTGGGAACCCTTGGAACAGCAGCTGGCCCTGCCTTGTGGAGCCGGCTGACAGGTTCGGCCAGCCGTGGGCTAAGCCCTCCGTGATTAATTGTGGTGGAGATTCACACCAGGGGGAGTGGGGCCTTGGCTAAGCCCAGCAGCTGCTCGTGGGGGCCCAGGGGGGCTCGGGGCACCTCCTCCATTGCCCACGCCCCACCCTGCTGGCCTGTACCAGCTTCACTGGCTTGCCTGGACCAGCCTCGTCCTCTCTCGGGGGTCTCAGGGAGGCGCCCCGTCCCCCTAGAGTGAACCAATCATGGGGGCCAGGGCTTTGATGACCTTACAGAAACCAGATCGTCCCTGGGACGCGGAGGCAGCCCCGAGATGTGAGATTCCAGCTGCCCCCACCTCCCCCCGCCAAGGCCTGAGCTAATCTGCAGCCCTGGAGCCGCAGAAAGCCACACCGCCCCCTCAGGCAGGGGCGGGCTCCGCTCCTGGGGACAGAGGGGCCCCAGGACCAGTGACTCCACGTGGACTGCAGGCCCCGGGGATGGGGAGAGGGGAGGAGCAGGGCGCCAAGACCACCGAGCCGCCCGGAACATCCAACCCCGAGGAGGCGGGGCCGGAGCTGGATTTTGACCTGGAAAACAAGCTTTTTCCAGAAAACAGAGAGGGGGCCTGCAAGGGCCGCCAGCCACATCTCCCTGACCCCTGACCCCCTGCTCTGGCGTTTGCTCAGCCAGCTTTGCAGAGACCCGGCAGACAATCCCCTGGGTCACTGACTCCCAGGCCCCCTCCTGCGTCCTCCTCACTGGCCTCCTCTCCCTGCCCACCCCTCCCGGCCACTCGGTTCTCCAGAGGTGCCTGGGAAAAGGCCCTGACCCCCGTATCCCGGCGCCTGCCTGCCTGCCCGCCCCCCCAAGAGGAGCAGGAGAGCTTCCTGCTCTGTCCCCCGTGGCTCTGAGTGCTGGGCACACTGGTCGCTGTGCTCAGACAAGGGTGGGAAACTCAGTGTGAGGCGACCCCAGAGGCCAGCCTGGACCCAGAGGGGACAGGGCCCGGCGGAGGTTTCGTGGTGCCCACCTGCATGGGCAGAGGCCCCAGAGTGTGGGCCTCCCTATACCCGTCCTGGCCTTTGGTCCACTCTCTTCATGGGTCAAAGTGGGGTCCGCCTTACAGGGCATCCCGTGGGGCAAGGGGCCGCAGTAGGGCCCTGCAGGCAGGTTTCCAGGGCACCAGCCTGTCCAGCCTGTCCCAGCCCAGGAGCCCTCCCAGGGCAGGGTAACTGTGGGAAGTGCAAGCCACATGCCTCGGGCTCATTTATACTTAATTCAATACAATGAGCTTCCCGGGGGGCCTTTGATGTCCCAGGACCTGCTGCCTTCAGTGCCCTGTGGGCTGCAAGGCCAGAAGCCCCGGTTTAAGGCGGAGCTGGGCCCCTCTGCCCCTCTGCCCCTCTGCCGTGGGTTGAGGGGACCCAGGGGCTGGTCTCCTCCCTGAGGAGGGAAGGCTGGTTGCCAGGCAGCCTTGGCAGCCCCATGGGCCTCCCCCTAGCACCCTGGATCCCTCCCTAGACCACGGGCATCCTCTGGAAGAGCCGGGCACTGCAGGGCGGGAAGGGCCAGGGGCCTCGCGGAAGCTCGATTGGAGAGCAGGTTCCAGGGTGGGCTCAGCAGCTGTCAGGAGCAGCCCCAGGCCCCAGGCCACCTTGCTGAGTCGCTGCCACCCAGTGGGCCTCCAGACCAGCCCGTGACCCGTGGGTGAAGGTCACACCTGGGGAGCAAGGGCCGGCAGGCACAGCTGGGGAGGGGCTCCTGGCAATCATCGAGGATGGGGGCCGTGGAGCCAGCTGGGCCCCAGTGTGCCCGGCTGGTCAGCCTCTGACTGAGGGCCTGTGGGCAGGGCCTTGCTGCAGGCGGCGGGTTGTGGGGGTGAGGGTTTGCCAGTTACCCACCGGGAACAGGCCTTCCTGACCTCTTCCCAGGGGCTTCCTGGAGGTGGGGGCTCGGAGGGCAGAGAGGGTTGTGTCAGGCTGCAGGCGGCGGTGGACACAGGCTGGGAGCCCAGCAGGACTAGAAGCTCGCAGCTCCCCCGGGCGTGGGGTGTGAGCACACAGGAGCTGGAGCGAGTGTCCGAGAGCTCCGGGCCTGGGGCGCTGGGGCCTGTGGGCTGGCCAAGACAAGCTCGCCCTGCTGGGTCTACAGGGGCGTCAGGGCCACGAGGGCACGGGAGCCTGAGCAGGGCCAGGGCCCAGGGCCCGGCTCCACGCTGTGCCCGCGTGCACGCGGCGTCCCCCTGATGGCCCCCGCCGCTGCCCCCACCCGGAGGGCCGGGCTGGCTCTGGGGAGGGGGGACAGCTGTTGGTCTCTCGCATTCCAGACTTGGGGCCAAGCATTTGGGTGAGGCTGTTTTTCTTAAAAAGTGTCATTTGAAAATAAACAGTGTTGCTGGCGCTTCTCTGACTGCCCCAGGTCCCTAGGGAGCAGCAACAGGCAGGCAGCATCTGGGGGTCCAGGTGGCCGGGGTCTTCCAGCCAGGCTGCCACCCCCCCGCCCCCGCCTCCCGGAACGGGCCCTGCCACTGAGAAGGCCCACCAGGGTGGGGCCTCCCTGACCATAAAGACGGCTCCAGAGGCTGGGTGCCCCCATGGGCACCCAGGGCTGGGGAGGTGGCTGGGAAAGAGGGGGGTCTTCCTCGTCCCAGGGCGGGTCCAGGCAGGCCCAGCTCGTCTCACTGCCCAGGGGCTGTGTGGGGTGCCCAGAGGCCTGATGCCTCTGTTTCACCTACACGCCCAAGGCTCTGGGGGGTCCAGATCCCCACCCACTGCTGCCTCAGTGAAGGGTGGGTAGGAGGCTCCTTCCTGAGCTCCAGAACCTGAAGGCTCTAGGCTTCCTGGGGGCTGCCCTTCGCCACACCCCCTGTCAAGCACAGCCTCCGCTAGGGCAACCACACTTTCTCCTCCTGGAACCCATGCCAGCTCCCACCTTCCCAGGGTCCTCTGAACCTAGGCCAGACCATGACCTCGGGGCGTCACATCTCTCTCGCCTGCCCACTGCCCACTGCCCACAGGACGGTTGTGCTGGGACACATTGGGCAGCCATGAGCAAGCCCTGGGCTGTTAGTCTGGGGGCATGTGGACCCCCACTGGCCTGAGGGCTTGGAACCCCGCTGTGGCCCTGCGGCGTCTAGAAACAGGGCCCGCTTGCCTCTCCCACACACACTTGTTGGGAGCCGGCTTTGGTGCACGGGCCCACCTTGGCCTGCTCGCAGGCCATGCACCCCCTGTGGAAGCTGCCCGGGGTGGCACTAACTGGGGGGCCTCGTGGCCCCTGATGCTGCATGGAGATACTATGTGCCTGCTCCACACCCCAGGGAGCTGGGAACCCGGCTGCAAGGCCCTCCCCACCCGGACGGAACTCGGGGCCCCTGCTGAGCAGAGCAGCAGGCCTCAGAAAGAGAGGATCTTCCTGGGTAGGGGTCAAGGGGGGTGGCCCAGCGTGTGCCCCCGGACGCTGCACTGCTGTGACGCTGTGAAGCTGGGCTGCCCTGGGGGCGCAGGCAGCAGGAAGCCCCCACCCCACGGCAAGAGACCCTTGGCCTGAAGGGCATGGGAAGCGAGGCGGCTGACAGGCTGCCTGTCCACCCCCAGAGCCACTNTCCTCCTCCCACCTCCCCCTTCCTCTCTCTGCAGCCTATACTTTCTGGTCATCCCCTCCCCCACACTGGCCTCCACCTGCCCAACCCAAATGCTGGCCACCCAGAGCCCTACTGCTTCCAGTGAAGGGATTCGGGGGTCCCTACTGTTGGGGACCAGCTGATGGGAGGACCCACTGCTTTCTCTGCATGGCGGGGGGCTCGGCGGATACTCTCAGGTCAGGCCAGTGGGGAGCCTGGGGCCCGTCCAGAACTCTCCCCTGAGCAGACCCAGGGCTTCCAGGAGGAGACTCAGGGTCCCGGGCAGCTGCGTGGGGCTCCCAGGCCTCTCAGACTCAGTCAGGCCAGAGGTGCCTACCCACAGGCAGCAGGCACGGCCAGGCCCACACCCAGGAGACGCACACAGCCAAGGCCTCGACCCACGAAGCTGCTGGGAGGGACACAGGCCGGGACAGAGGACCCAGGCCACCACCAGCCACGCTGGCTCCAGGGAGGCAGGAAGAGCAGCTGCTTGATTGCAAGAGGGTCCCGTGGCTCCCGCAAACGGAGTGTGCTGGCCGGCTGGGCTGCAGGCCCCGGGTGCTGGAGGTGGGGCCATCAGAGGGCCGTCAGCGCCATGCTCTCCACTGTTATTTGTCCTGCTGGGGTAGCTGCCTCTCTGGGGATACCCCCACCATACCCTCCAGCCCAGGCTCCACCCCAGTCCCGCTCTGCGGTGGGCTCCATGGCCCAGCAGGGCCCATCTGCCTGCACCCCCAGCTCCCTCCTGACTGCCCCCATCTACGCGGCCCCAGGAAGGCTGTCCCTGGTCCACGACGCCAGCTGTTTCTCAAGGATAGGTATTTCCGACCCGGCCCGGCCCGCAGAGGCCTTTGCGGGGGCCGCTTCCCCTTCCTCGCTAATCCTGTTTCCTGTGTTTATCCCGCTGGGCCCAGAAGGAAGCCGCCTCAGAGGCCACGGGAGGGACAGTCCCGTAGGGTCGCGGGCCGTGTGGAGGGGCTGGCACGGGTCCCATCGGGGGTCTCCAGGAGGGGCTGGTGGGCCAGGAGGGATGTGAGGCTGTGGACATGCTGAGCGGGGGCAGATAAGGGACAGGGAAGAACAGCCCGGAGACCATGGGCCCCCCAGGGAGGAGGGACCGAGGATGGGCGGGGGGTGGAGGGGGAGGAGGGTGCCGCAGCCTAGGCAGAGGAGAGCGGCCGGCCCTGCATGGGACTGGGGGTGCCCGCTGGAGCGGTGGGTGGCCAGCTGGGTGCGAGGGTGCCAGCTGAGATTGGAGCCGTCTGCCTGTCGTTCCTCGGCTGGCTGCCCTGGTGCCTGAACGCCAGGGTCTCCAGCCTGAGTTGCACCTGAGTCTCCAGAGTTTGCTCAGCCCCCCGGACCCCAGAGCTGCAGAGCCCGTGCAGGACAGACATGGGGCCAGAGCTGGGGGCTCTTGTGGTCCCAGCCGGGGACCCAGTCCTGGGCCCGCCTGTGGAAAGGCCCTCCTCTTCCCCGTCAGAGCAGCAGAGACTCCTGGGGATGGGTGCTCCAGGCCACTCAGGGCAGGTCGGAGTCTTGTCCCTGGTGGGAGACGCAATCGTGTCTGATGGAGGAGGTAACTCCTCTCAGGGCGCCTGGACCCTTTACCTGCTCTAGGATCCAGGGTCGCAGAGGGAGGGTCAGGGCCTGAGGACCCTGCAGCCCTGGGGAAGGCAGATCCCTGGGGGCCATCCCACCGAGGTGGGGCCCTCCTTACTAGGGCTTAAGCTCAGGGCTGGAGGGTCCGTGCCAGCCCACAGCCCCTGCGGATGCGCCCTCCCCAGGCGGAGGCCAAAGGGCCAGGATCCTTGGGCAGGCTGGGGTCCTCAGATAGATAACGCTGTGTTACTGTCTAGCTGAAGCCCTCATCAGCAGCGACCTTGGCCTGGAAAAACAGGTGTGCCAGGGACGCGGCCAGGGCACCGGGGTCCAGCAGGGAGGCCTGAGCTCCAGGAGGGCAAAGGCCCAGCCGTGGCCACACAAGGCTGGTCCAGCTCTGCGACGTCACAAGACATGGCCCTAGAGAGGAGTGTGGGTGGGGGATACTCTGCTTCCTCTCGGTACTAACATCCGAGGAGGTCCCAGGGACTCCCTGGTGCTGGAGGGAAGGCCCCTTGGGCCTTCCAAACCCACGTGCCTGCACGCGGGCTCTTCCATCCTGTCTGTCTCTGCAACCCCGTGGACTGTAGCCCGCCAGGCTCCTCTATCCAAGGGATTCTCCAGACAAGAATACTGGAGTGGACTGCCATCCTCTTCTCCAGGGGATCCTCCCAACCAAGGGGCTGAGCCCAGGTCTCCTATGTCTCCTGCGTGGGCAGGGGAGTTCTTTACCGCCACACCACCTGGGGAGCCCCACAGACAGGCGAATGGCAGGCCTCCCCGAAGGCGATGGTAGGGTCCAGGGTACTCTTCTCGGAGGTGATGCAGAGCGGACCTCTGGGCCGTGCCAGGAAGCTGGGCGTGGAGAGCTGTGCGGCCACGGAAGGCTCTGCCACGGGGATGGGCATCTCGGGAGACACACCCTTGCCCCTGGGGTTGGCCAGACACAGGGCAACGTGGAGCCACCGTCAGCCCAGGAGTGGATCCTGAGTGTCTGGGTGGGCGGGCTACAGCAAGGCCCTGGCGGTGGGCCTGCAGAGTCCTAATCTCGGGCTCTGGGGACCTGGGGTCAGGGGGTCCACAGCCGTTTCCCAGCAGCTGGAACATAGGCTGCTGGGTGGACGGTTGGGCAGCCTGGCTGGACATGCCCAGGAGGCCGCCCCACCGCCGTGTCTGCCTAGGGCTGTCAGGGCAGGTCAGAGCCCCTGGCGATGCTCCTGGGTGCTTCTGAGCGTGTGGCCGGGACACCCCTTGCCAGGGCCCGCCCAGTGGGCCTGCTCCAACTCTCCATCCCCTTCTTGAACCAGGAGGCGGGAGGAGGGGCCCAGCCAGGGAGGGAGGCACGGAAGGACCCTTTCTAGCAGACCGCACCCACAGGCCGAGGAGGAGGGACCTTGGGCTGCCGGGGAGAGGCCGAGCGGAAGATACAGGTGGCCTCGCCTGGAGGCCACCAGCACCAGAGTGACCAGCATGAGCCGGCTGAGGGGTGGGAGGGGGCGGCAGAGCATGGCTGGTCTTGGGGGGCAGGGAGGGGGGCACAGAGCCCCTCTTCTGGGAAGGCATGTGGCTTCCATTGACCCCAGCCTCT
>SJYW01010558.1:62503-72841 GCA_006410735.1 Raphicerus campestris | reverse complement strand
GTGGGTGGGGGCCCCAGGGTTCTGCTCCTGGAACTCAAGCTCCTCACAAGAGGAGTTTGTTTTGATCACAGGTCTATCTCAGCATCTGGAGAAGTGTCTGGTGTCCACTGAGGCTGAGTGCAGGGTGAGTGAGTGTGTGCCTGGAGGGCTGAGTGCGCATGTTAATGAGTGAGGAAGAGGATGCAAGAGTGGCTCAGTGAGCGACTGGGGGAGTGACTGGAGGACGAGGGATGAGGGAACTAGGAGCCTGTGCCTCCTGGGCTTGGCCTCCGCCCTCCGTCCTGTTTCCCTGAGGCCAGGCTTGGGGCGGGTGCAGTCCTGGACCACACCCGTGCCCAGCGTCCTGGACACCCTGGCCCTCCTGGAGTGCTGTCCTCACCTCCTGAGGGCCCCGGTCTGGGAGCTGCCGGATCTCCCCACCAACATTGCCATTGGCTTCCCCCAGCTGGATGCTGTGTGCCAGCCCTGGTCCATCCCGAGCCCTCTTGGTCTGCAGGCCTCAGAGCGTCCGTCTGGGACAAGGAGAGGCCCCCTGGAGGCTCAGGGGGCCTCACCCTCACCTTGTGGTCCAAGGGGCTGAAGGCAGGTCTGGACGCACAGCGGAGCAGCGTGGGCTCCACAGCCCCTTCTGGTAGGCGCCTGGCACAGCCCCAGGCCACTTCCCCATCAGGAGAGCGCATCCCTCCGGGTGGACCCTACCTGGAAAGGGCAGGACGGAGGCTGGGAGCGGGGACCTTGCAGCCTTGAGCTCAGACCCACTCCTCTGGGCCCTGCCTGCGGAGGAGCGCAAGGATCCAGCAAAGAAGCTTCCGGCTCGGCCTTTAGGCACTCACCAGCCTGCTGGACTCTCCTTCCTAAAAGTGGCCGTGTGCTCTGCGGACCCGGGCCTTCTCCGCCTGCTCTGGAAGGTGTTGCCGGGGAACAGGGGATCCTGGAGTGGGTGCAGAGGGCACCCCTGAGGGAGCCCTGGGCTCTTTGATGGCTGAGTGGGCTGAGTCAGCCAGAGGCCCCCAGGGCTCTTTGACTCCCGTAAAGATCCAGAGCCTTTCTCTGTTTGGGGCCTGGCGAGGTCAGACCCTACGTAGCCGGGCCCGTGGGCCTTGGAGGGGATGAAAGTGAGACAGCCTCCCCATGCTCAGCCTCCCCGTGAGGCTGGGGGCTGCAGCCACCACACCCGACAGGAGAGGCCTAAAATGGGATGGAGCTTTCCATAAAGGAGCCACCACCTCGTCTTTGTGCCCCAGGCTGCCCGGGTCTAGGGGACCCTCCCTCGACCCCAGACAGGCCGCTCCACTGTCTCACAGCCAGAGGGCTTCGCGTCCAGGGTCCTGTCCACCCCCTACTGCCTCAGTGAACATGCAGGGTCCAGGCTGGGGTCTCCCTGCGGGCCTGTGTGCACTGTGGGGAATGGGGGTCTCTCTGGGGACCAGCCCGCCCGCCCCATGTGTGGCCCCAGGGGATGCAGCCAGCCGGGGGTCCGGTTTGGGTTCAGAGCAAGTGTGCTGAGCCAGTTCTGGGGCGCTCGGTGTGCCGGTGGGTGCTGTCCGTGTGGGGCTGTGTGTTTGAGCATTTTCTCTGGGAGCCTGCACTGACTGTGGCTGCCGCCAGCTCCACAGAGGGACACGGGGTGGCCGGCAGCATCCTGGGGCCCCACGCCTGTGCCTCACTTCTGGCTCAGGTTTTCAAGGCCCATCAGCAGGGGCCACTCTGTGAGCAGGAGCCCTGTCCTCTTAGCTCCAGAGGAGATCCTGGTCCTGAGAACCCTGGGACCTGCCCCTGCCAGCACCGCCCACTTGTGCCTGGCAGACTTGACGGGGTGCTGGGTCCCAGGCAGCCACGCCCAGGCCGCCGGTGCACCGCGGGGCCTCGCTCCGTGGCGTGGCATCCTCTGTGTCCGTGGCCAGGGCCCGGAGCGGCCACCTCCCTGGCTCCCCAAGGGAAGGTCCTGGGAAAGGGGTGACCTAGGGGGTCAAAAGGTCTGGTTCCTTCCAGCAGGCCTCCCAGGTCCCACTGACGGGGCCCAGGCGGGCCCACCACCAACTCCTGGCCAGAAGCAAGAGCAGCCTCTGAGGGTGAGGGCGGGAGAGAAGCCGGGATGCTCTGGGCAGTGGGGGTCGGTACTGGGGCCACGTGATGGGGAGGAGAGGGTGAGTTGGAGCGGACTCCACCTGCAAAGGCCTGTCCCTCAGCTAGAGCCTTTAGGAGGTGGCTCAGAGAGAGGAAACAGGAGACCCTTCTGGATGTAGGACTCACGATAAGAGGAGTGGGGATGGCACCCTGGGCAGCAGATTTCAGCTCCATAGACAGAAAGGCCGACGGAGAGCCATGGCCACTCAACAAAGGAGAGTGCGGAAAGCAAAGGCGGCGAGCGCCCCGCGGCCGGGAGTGGCCAAGCGGAGAGCAGCTAGGAGTGCTGAAGGCTCTCTCAGCGGGCGCGTTGGCCCTGAGCGCCTGGAACCTGCGTCGCTGCCCTCAGGTAGAGGGGGGTCCTGAAATCCAGCCGCAGCCGGCAGGTTGGAGGCTCTCACCACGCCACAGGGCGGCTTGTTGCTGGAAATGGGCACTGAATCCAGAAGAGTGTGTCTGGCTCTGTCCTGAGGGCACACACTGGCTCCCGCAGGGCCTGTGTGCCCCCACGCTGGGCTGCCTTCCTGTCCGGATGCTCTTTGGGTGCCACACTTTAGGGCCTGTGTGCCCCCGCACTGGGCTGCCTTCCTGTCCGGATGCTCTTCAGGCGCCACACTTGTTGATTTGGGGGAGCACTTGAGTTAGGACTAATTTCGGTCCAAGAAAGATGGAATCAGACGCCTGACCTCTAGGGATCAGTACCCTCTGGCTGGGGTCCGCGAGGTGGTCAGAGCTGGCTGCCTTGGCACCTTCCTGTAGGGCGAGACCACTGACAGAGACTCATACGTTCGAGCATCACAGCCCCCAGCAGGCGGGGCAGGGCCGTGGAGTGGCACTCTCAGCACGCTACGCTCATCAGACGCCCCCTCGTCCCTGCCTCCAGGCAGATGCCACAGCTTCGGGTCCTGTCAGCCTCCTCATTTCCCCGACCTTGCTGATACCCCACACCTCCATTTTTCAGTCCCTGAAAAGATATTTGAATATGGGGCTTTCCCCCCAATTTTGATGGACAATTTCAAACACTTTTTCCAGTAGTCATGTACAAATATGACAGTTAAACCGTAAAGAAGCCTGAGTGCCAAAGAACTGATGCTTTTGAACTGTGGTGTTGGAGAAGACTCTTGAGTCCCTTGGACTGGAAGGAGATCCAACCCGTCCATCCTAAAGGAGATCAGTCCTGAATATTCACTGGAAGAACTGATGCCGAAGTGACCACTGCTTCCTCCCTGTCCTAACACTCGGACTCCCGGCCCCCCCATCTGCTCACCAACACCCACTGAGCCGGCCTACCCCTGGCCCCCTCCAGCCCGAATGCACATCCTAGCCTCACATCCAATACTTTGGCCACCTGATGCGAAGAACTGACTCATTGGAAAAGACTCCAGTGCGGGGAAAGATGGAGGGCAAGAAGAGACTAGGAGAAGGAAGGCCCCTGAACCCCCCGCCGGCGCCAGTAAACTCTGGGCACTGGCTTCACCCCAGCTTCCCCAGACGAGGATCAGACCACAGTGCTCCCTCCTCCGACCCTGGCTTTGAAACAATCAGAGGAGAGAAGCCTCCAGAGAGGGCATGCATGTGGGGAGTGGGGGCCAGGGAACACATGCAGGACCCTCAGGACGAAAGGGGAGGGGTCCACACTAAAAAGGGGGGAAGCATGACTGACTGTCATCCCGGGGGCTCTGGAAGCTTGGGAGGGCTCTGGAGTGGTAACTGGAGCCCGCACAGTGGACTGTGGATGGCCGCTGGGGTGGTGGGGGGCAGGAGACCCAGCGATGGTCAGATCCGTCCACGGTGGCAGCCAAGAGGGGCAAGGGGGAGCCCTGCGGCAGGGCCAGCTCTCAGGGCCGGAGGGGCCCCGGGGGCAGCCAAGGGTGCCTGTGGCCAGGCCTTAGCACAGCCAGTGGGGTGTGGATCAGTGGGCTGGCCCGGAGCTGCAGGCCACAGCTGTGAGTCTAGAGGGGGCAGTGGGTAGGCTGGCTCAGCGGGTGTTGGTGAGCAGACGGAGGGCCAGGAGTCCGAGCGTTAGGACAGGGAGGAAGAGTGGTCCCCATCCCCACGCCGAGGAGAGTCCAGGAGGGGTGCGTGACCCACAGGGCCCGAGGANCCGAAGAGCATCCGGACAGGAAGGCAGCCCAGCGTGGGGGCACACAGGCCTTGCGGGAGCCAGTGTGTGCCCTCAGGACAGAGCCAGACACACTCTTCTGGATTCAGTGCCCATTTCCAGCAACAAGCCGCCCTGTGGCGTGGTGAGAGCCTCCAACCTGCCGGCTGCGGCTGGATTTCAGGACCCCCCTCTACCTGAGGGCAGCGACGCAGGTTCCAGGTGCTCAGGGCCAACACACCCCGCTGAGAGAGCCTTCAGCACTCCTAGCTGCTCTCCGCTTGGCCACTCCCGGCCGCGGGGCGCTCGCCGCCTTTGCTTTCCGCACTCTCCTTTGTTGAGTGGCCATGGCTCTCCGTCGGCCTTTCTGTCTATGGAGCTGAAATCTGCTGCCCAGGATGCCATCCCCACCCCTCTTATCGTGAGTCCTACATCCAGAAGGGTCTCCTGTGTCTCCTCTCTCTGAGCCACCCCCTAAAGGCTCTAGCTGAGGGACAGGCCTTTGCAGGTGGAGTCCGCTCCAACTCATCCTCTCCTCCCCATCACGTGGCCCCAGTACCGACCCCCACTGCCCAGAGCATCCCAGCTTCTCTCCCGCCCTCACCCTCAGAGGCTGCTCTTGCTTCTGGCCAGGAGTTGGTGGTGGGCCCGCCTGGGCCCCGTCAGTGGGACCTGGGAGGCCTGCTGGAAGGAACCAGACCTTTTGACCCCCTAGGNTGATGGGGGAGGGTGATAGGTGATGGGGAGGGTGATGGGGGCCCCTGGTCAGGGTGCCCAAGCCATAAAACATTCCATAGCACTGGCCACCTCTGAAGACTCCTGAGGCTCCCGGAGTGGGGGTGGGGCAGACCCCTGCCATCCCCATCTGTGTGCCAATTCCCTGCATTCTGGCACCCTAGCCCACCACCAGCCTGCCCTCTGCAGAGAGACTGGAGCCCCAGCCTGCCCTCGGACCTCTGAAAGGCCCTGCTCCTCTTAACTGAGGACTCGCTCAGCTGGGCCAGTGTTCGTTTCNCTCTGGCACCCTAGCCCACCACCAGCCTGCCCTCTGCAGAGAGACTGGAGCCCCAGCCTGCCCTCGGACCTCTGAAAGGCCCCGCTCCTCTTAACTGAGGACTCGCTCAGCTGGGCCAGTGTTCATTTCCTCAAACACACGTTTGGTGGGCACCTCCTGTGTGTGGGGCTCCGTGTGCCCGTGACCGACAACAGCTCAGGCCTGGCATGAGCAGCGGGTCCGCGGGTACCAGCCAGACACTGCATGAGGGCTGCGCTCCTCAGGTCCGGGGGCCTGGTTCCCACACAACACAGTCCAGACACCTTAGAGGGCAAAGCGTGGGCAGGTGCCAGCCCCGGGCCTGGTCACCCCAGACACCGACGTCGCTGGCTGCTGGGGGCAGCGGGGGTCACTTCCTGGGGCAAGTGGAAGACAGGAAGCCTGCCCTGCCTGGGAGGCAGGCGCCACCGGCCCATCTCCCAGCTGGCTCCAGCCCAGAACCTCAACCAGGCCCCACCTGCTCCCGTGGGGTCTGCCAGCCCCAGGCGCTCTGCTGAGGCCCAAATCCAGGATGAGGGCCAGGGAGCCTTAGAACAGGGGTCAGGGATCCCCTTGAACAGCCAGTGGTCACTGAATGGGGCCTGAGAGTCAGGGGTCAGAGACCAGTGACCAGGGGCTCTCAGAGCTCTGCTTCAAGAGGGCAGGAGCACAGGGCAGGGCTTCGGGGCTGCAGGTAGCAGGGTGAGCAGAGGGTCAAGGGAGGCTGCTGGGGCTTGGGGCCTGAGAGGTGGGCTCAGGCCAGACTGAGCGCAGAGGGTGCCCCAGCCGGCAGACTCGGGGAGACTTCCAAATCCGCTGCACACCAGAGGGGAACCTTCTAGGGCCAAACGTCCAGCAAGGGATGTGTGGAGCTCGGAGCAGAGGCCCTGGGTTCATCGCCTTCCCTCTGACAACCACTTCAGGGGGCCCACTCCTCACCCTTCCCCACCTAACAGAGTCAGCTGCTCTAACCAGCCAGCCCTCCCACCCACTCCTCCAGGAACCCGATCTTGGCCCACACCCTGGCACCCATGGGCTCCCAGTCACATTCAACCTTTTGACCTGGGAGACCCTTGGGCTCCACTCACCACTCCCTCCTTCTCCAGTCACCAGTACAACCAGTTCCGGCCTGGACATAAGCTGCATGCCAGCTCTAGACACATCAGACTCTCTACAAACCCAAAATGCCAGCCAGGGCCTCCCTTTCGCCTCTGTTCTTTCTGCCTGGAATGTCCTTCCAGCCTCCACATGGAGAACTCCTATTCATGCTTCAAAACCCTACTCAAATGAGCTGAGCACTCAGGACAGGGACCATGTAATTAATTGGTCATATAATGGCAACCCACTCCAGTGCTCTTGCCTGGAAATCCCATGGACAGAGGAGCCTGGTAGGCTATAGTCCATGGGGTCACTAGGAGTCAGACATGACTGAGCGACTTCCCTTTCACTTTTCACTTTCATGCGTTGGAGAAGGAAATGGCAACCTACTCCAGTGTTCTTGCCTGGAGAATCCCAGGGACGGGGGAGCCTGGTGGGCTGCCGTCTACGGGGTCGCACAGAGTCGGACACGACAGAAGTGACTTAGCAGTAGCAGCAGCATGCCAAGTTAATGACCATATAATTAAACAACCAGGATTCTTAAGAGTGAAGACAGGGCCCGTGACCACATCTGCTGGGAACACAGACTTAAAGTGGACTTATGGCCCCCTTCCTGCCACCCAAAGCTCTGTTTCTCCCCTTAACACAACTGACAGGCCCAGGGGCTGGGGCACCATCTGCTAGAGCCTGGAATCCCAGAAACAGGGCCCCTGTGTCAGCCATCTCTGTGGACCGCCTTGGTTTCACCATCCCAGCCTCTGCTGGGGACACTGAAATTGCTGAATCAGGAAGATTCTTGCTCCCCACTGACCCTCACAGAAGTCTCGGCAACTCAGTGTTATAAAGAATCAGCCAAGCCCAGAGGAATGAGGTGCTTGTTCGAGGTCATGCAGGAAAGACCCTGCCCCGTGCTGGTGCCCCGCGCGTGATTTTATCATCTGCATCATGGAAAATGGAAAGTCTTGATGGCACAGCCCTGTGTCCTAGCCCTGGTCTCAGACATGACTCACAATAGTTCAGGTTCTGCAAGCCACAGATGAAAGGGACAAAGTGAGGCAGCATTTTGCTTCTTGGCCAGGGAATTTATTCAAAATGTTTTCTTGGCAATGAACTTCTAATGATCAAACCAAGATGATACAAAATTGTTAGGTTACAAATTGGATAGGTGGGCGGTGGATGGATGGATGGATGGGAGAATGGATAAGGATATAGTACAGGAGTGGGTAGATGGCTGGCTGGCTGGCTGGATAGGTGGTGGATGGCTGGATGGAGGATCAATAGTGGCTGGTGGACGGGTAGAGGGATCAATGGATGTCTGGGTGGATGGGTGGATGTGTGGATGGTGGATGGTGGATGGAGGGGTGGACGCATGGTTAGATGGGTGAGTGTAGAAGGGAGGGTGGCTGTGGACATGTGAATGGCTATGTGGGTGGATGAGCGGTTGGTGGATACCTGGAAGGCTAGATGGACAGTTGAATGGAGGATCAAATGGATACTTGATTAGCACTTTCTCTGTCCAAAAGGCTATAAGTCTGAGTCACAGAGAGTGACTGGAGAGGTACCCTCCACCCTGAGGCTGTGGACTGCAGGGACGAGCCCGCCGTGCGGCTTCTCAATCCCCAAATAAGGTGGACAAAGTCCTCTCTGGGCGCCTGGGGAGCAGGAAGCCCGGGTGGGGTGGGAGGCCCCGCTCCCGGGGCTGAAGTCAGTTCCTCCGTTTCTAAACAATGGGCCTGGCCTGATCCTTGCCCTCCACCGCCCTGCTCCACCCAGGCCGCCTCCACCTCTGACGGGGTGCTGGGGCTCTCGGGCCTGGGCGCCAGGGAGCTGGGGGTGGGGGGCTGGAGAGCAGAAAAAGGGCCTGGCAGTGGAAAAGGTGCTGCTCCTCTGGGTACGGCTCCTGGCCCGGCTCCAGCCGCTCTGGCTGCCCACAGGCTTCGGGAGAGACCGGCCTCTCTGCAGGGCCTGGGGGGACTTGGGGCTGCCTCCCGCACACTGCCCGGAGCTCTCCTTGGTCCCTTCTCCGTGTCCCTTTCCTTCAAGTCACTCACCTGAAGACAACAGCCCCCCCCACCTACCCCGCCCCTTCCCATTGCTGGCCCCCGGCACAGCCAGTCTGGACTCTGCCTCCCTCCCAGAGGCTGCCAGCTGGCAGGAGAGGAGACTGGCCATGAGGTAGAGTCCAGGCCTGACCCAGAGGCCAGGAGAGGGCGGAAGGTGGGGAGGGGGAAAACCACATCAGCCCCTCGTCCATGGCGTCCGACGGCGGCTCCTAGGATCCATCACTCAGCCGAGAACCTCCTGGACCTGCGCCGAGGCTGGCAGGGCCGCCCCACCTCTGTGTCTCTGGGAACCTGTGCCCGCAACCCCCAGGAAAGAGGGCCCTGCCCTGTGGGATCCAGGACTCAGAACCTCATCCCCATCCAGGCAGAGGCCAAGCCTCCGGCAGAGTGAGGTCCAGCTGTGAACCAGGCCGGCTGGTCTGGGAGGGTCCAGGAGGGCAGAGTGAGGAGTCCAAGACTCCAGCCCCAAGGCGGGGGTCCCAGAGGGGCGACCCTTTCAGCCCTGCTGCTGCCTGGGCTATACAGCCAGCCACAGCTGTGGACGACACTTCTGGGCTGTTATCGAATCAGTGAGTGAGAGGACAGGTGGCGGGTGGAGGATGGTGGATGATGGATGGACGGTGGATGGAGGGATGGAGGGATGGATGATGGATAGACATGTACCGCTGGACTGCGAGGCAGACAGGCAGAGACACGGAGGAGCAGCCCCTCCCACACTGCTGCACACACAATGCACACACACGCACACACACAGCATGCACGCACACACAACACACACATGCACACACACGACACACGCTCACACACCACATACACACACACGCACACACAACACACGCACACAACACACGCAACACACACCACAAACACCACATACACACACCACACATCACACAACACACACACAACACACAACACACGCATACACACGCACACAAACGCACAAGACACACACATGCACACATACAACACACATGCACACAGGACACGCACGACACACACAGCACACAACACACACCACACATGTGCACACGCGCGTGCACACACACACGCACACACACCACACACATGTGCACACGCATGCGCATACACACACATGCACACACAACACAGAGATACACACACAACACACACACAACATGCGTGCGCAGCAGGCTTCCGGTCAAGGCCTCCAGAGCTGTCCCTCCTCGAGTCTTTAGTGACCGGGCAGACCCAGGGCCAGGGTCCCAGAGCCCGCCCAGAGGCCCCCAGGGTCCTCCTGCTCACCACGAGGAGCCACACGGTGTCTAGCACCTGCTAATCTCCTCTGACCCTGGCAACCTCAAGGTAAGGGCATCCTCGGGGACCCTCGACAGCCCAGAGGGTGCCCAGGAAGGGTGCCCAGGCTGGCCTCGGTTCTGGGGGGGCTCCACCCAGTGCCGAGACCCAGAGAGCCGGGCTGAGTGTGGCCAGGCCCCGTACAGGAGGCTCTTGGGCCTGGCTCAGCAGCCCCAGGCGACGAGCGGCTGCAGGCCCAGGCTGTTGCTAGGATTAGCGCCCAGATTAGCCCACCACGTTTCCAGAACCCTGGGTGTCAGGCTCACTGGTGCTATAGAAACCTGGCTGGGCTTCGTGGGTGGGACGGGCTCGGGGAGTGTGGGGGCTCTCCCCTCCAGGCCCAGCCGCAGCCCCCTTCCAAGCAGGGACCAGGCCTCCCTGGGCCCGAGCTCCCACCCCGGCCTGCAGGGCGCCCTCATCCTCGGCGCTCCTTGCCCAGGGAAGTCTTAGGTTTCCAGAATCAGCTGTTTTCCAGATACTGGAATGAAAACGAACGATGACCGAATTGCTCTGCGCCTGCAGTGGAAGCACAGAGCACCCCCCCCCCACCCTGCCCCCCGGCCCATTTCTTAATGCAGAAAATAGCTGAGCCGATTTAC
>SJYW01010558.1:15171-28276 GCA_006410735.1 Raphicerus campestris | reverse complement strand
TGTGTGTGTGTGTGTGTGTGCGTGCGTGCATGGATGCATGTGAGGCTATGTGGGTGTTGTGTGCGTGCATGGATGTGTGTGTGCATGGAGATGTGTGTGTGTGTGCATGGGTGTGTGTGTGCATGGGTGTGTGTGTGTGCGCGTGCGTGCATGGATGCATGTGAGGCTATGTGGGTGTTGTGTGCGTGCATGGATGTGTGTACATGGAGATGTGTGTGTGTGTGCATGGGTGTGTGTGTGCATGGGTGTGTGTGTGTGTGTGTGTGTGTGTGTGTGTATGTGCAGGGTTGCATGTGCTTTCCAAAATAAGGGTTGTGAGTCAGATTTTAGAGTGTGGGGGTGTTTTGCCAATTCAATTGTACCTGCGTGACTGGGGTTTCCGCTCCACGCTCCCCTCCTCTGGTCTCACAGTGTCCCCTCACTGCTCTGAAGTGGTCCCAGTGATGGAAACTTGGAGGAGGAGCGGGTTTGGGTCTTTGGTGTCACACTGCCAGTGCCTGGGGAGGGCCTGGCGAGGGGGGCGGAGATGGCTGGCCAGCAGGGACAAGCCTACCTGCAAATTTGGTCCCTTCCTTTCTCTTAGATGATTAGATCAAAGCCAATTTAAGTCCAGATCCAAAAGGAACGAGAAGGAAGGGGGGGGGGGGCCGAATTCTTTTATTTTGCCAATTGTTTTTAAGCCAATTTATTTTAGTATTTTTTTCAGCCAATTGTTTTTTTTTTTTTTTTTTTGAGAAGTGTTTGGAAAGCTAGTTTGGTTTTCTGGTGTTGCTAAAAAGCCAATTCGTTTCAAGGGGGTTGATTGAGGGGTTTATGATTGCAATTTTGGTTGTATAATTTGGGGGTAATTTGGGGGGTGATAATTTGGGGGGATATTTAAAGCCAATTGGTTTTGTACATTTTTAGAGATGTTGTTCTGATCCCCTCGGCCAGATGGAGGGGGCCGAGAGGGACTTGCCTGACGTGGGGAGGTTGGGGCACAGAGGCTGGGTCAGGGGAGCCCGCAGACAGGATGGTACAGGGATTTCAGAGAGAGACCTGGTGGGGTGGTCCCGGTCAGGAGGACGGCGCGAGGTAGATGGTGCCACTGGCAGAATCACGACACTTTGGCTCACTTCTAATTGCTGGGTGCCTCGGAAGAGGCGCCCCCGTGGGTGGCAGGGTCCTGGGTAGGCAGGGCAATCAGCGGACGGTGACTCTTGGCCTCTCTGAGTGCCTCCAGCTCCTTGGCGAGCGTGCGACCCCGGCGTGCTCGCAGGAAGGCGGGCAGGCCCCTGCGCAGGCGCTGGGTGGACTGCTTCCAGGTGTCATATTGGAAGAACTTGCCCACGGGGTATGCGGTGACATGGTCCTGGGAGAGGAAGAGAGAGTCAGGGGCTGCCCAGGCCCCGGGGAACACGGCGGGGCAATGCCTAATCCGCCTCAGGTGCCCAAGGTGTGACAGCAGGTGCGACAGGCCCGTGCCCATCCGCACTGCCGGCCAACACCCCCAGTGGGGAGAGTGGCAGAGTGTAAAGGGTCCTCCGGCTGCCCTCTCAGCTCAGCAGCTGGCTGTGCCCTGGTCCCCTGGCTCCGAGGTGGCAGCCCCTCGGGGCTGCAGGGGGAGAGAGGGGAGGGCCCCCTTGGGGCTCGGCTGGAGCTGGGGGGCCGACTCACCGGAAGCACGGTCGTAGAGGCAGACACATCCCTCTCGGACTTGGCGGGGGCGGCGCAGTAGGTCTCCAGCAGGGCCAGGTCGCAGCTGCGGAAGCAGCACTCTTCCACGATGCCACGGCTGCGTCGGTTTATGCGGCTGGATGGTCGGCCTGGCGGCCCCCGGGAGGAAAGGCAGGACGGGTCAGTGCCCGCACCCGGCAGAGGCGGGGGTCCTCGGCCAGCCCCCCGCCCCTCCCTTGGGACGGGACACCCGGTGCCCTGCAGCCACAGCCTGGAGTGGAGGAAGGAAGCGAGAGGCGGGCCAAGAAAGGAGAGAGGGGACAGCGAGCGTGAGTGACCAGAGCCAGCCCCTGGCGTCCTGTGCCTCCTCCTCGATCGTCAGGTGGCCCCGGCCCCGGTCCCGGGAGCCCAGGGTCCCGGCCCGCAGGCCAGCTGGGACCCAGGTGCCACCCTTGAGCCAATCGGGAGCCTAGGTGCCCGTGGCCCTGGAGACGCCACCGCTGAGACCGGCAGGAATGGGAGGAAGAAGGAGAAGACGGGAGGAGAGGAGTGAGGAGCTGCACAGACCACGCCCTCCTTTCTTCCCGCCCTCCCCTCCCCCCACCGCAGGCTCCAGACTCGGCCACGTGAAGTCCCCGCCTTCCTTCCGCCGTCCGTGGAGGTGGGGGCGGGAAGGGAGCCCCCAAGAAGGGGTCCGGTTGCAGGGTCAAAAGGGCTGGGGGCTCAGCCCAGCCCACCCGTCAGGGAGGCAAGCCTGGTGCCAGGGCCGGCCAGCACTAGGCGCTGCGGTGCCACTTCCTGTCCCCAAGGGTGGCAGAGAGAGAGGCCAGGGCAGGCAGGGGCCTCGGGAGTGCGGAGAAGCGGGTGTGCTTTTCAGAGCGAAGCGCTGGCATGCCAAGATGGGCGTTTCCGGCCCATTTCAGAGGGTGGGTAAGTAAAGGCTGTGGAGGAAGGTGCCTCGTGGGCGTGGTGGGCTGGGTTCGAGCCTCACGGCCCTCGCCCGGCTGCCCCAGCAGTGTGCCCCCCCAGCCCCTGCGGCCTGGAGAGGCGTCTGGCTGAGCCCAGGGAGCGCCCGCGCCCCCCCCCCCCCCCGAGGCCAGGCTGCCCCTGCTCCCCCATTTCCCTTGGAAACCAGGTGGCCACTCTCCCAACTTTCCTGACAGTAAAGAACCAAAGGCCCAGACTATGGGGGGTGAGGGCAAGAGCCCACGCTGAAGGAGAGGTCGCTTCCATAGGGGACACGCCCTGCTGCTCAGAGCCGCAGGGCGGAGGGGGGCAGAGGGGTCCGTGTGCCCAGCCAGGCGCCCCCAGTCCGAAACCATGAGAACCAGCCAAAACACTCAAGCCAGCAGGCAGGCGGCTACACCACGAGCCGCGCTCAAGTGTGGGTCCCGCTCAGGCCCCGAGCCCCCTGCCTCCCACCAGGACAGTGGACCCCCCTCGTGGATGGAGCCAGGCGTCCCCCAGCATGCACACTCACACCCCCAGTGACAAGTGCTTTTATTCTTAATGGCATTCAACCCATTTGATTCCATCTCAAATCTAAGAGTCCACAGATATATGCCCATTGCCAAGACGTGAAAAGGTGCGGGAAGCCGGTGCCCACAGCTCTGCCCGTGGGCAGCTCAGGGAGAAGCAGGAGGGGAAGGGTTGTCTGTGCCCCCTGCCCCACTCCGCACCCCACCCGCACTTGCGGCTCCAGGTCTGGCCCCTTGTGGACACACCTGTCCATTCTCCCTTGACTGTGAGTCGTGTGGCTAGAGGCCTGGGCTCAGCCCCCCGAGCCAGGGAGGCTGGAGGGCCAGCAGAGGCGACTGAGGACCACGAGGAGGACCCCAGCATCTGCGCAGGACCTGCTGTGTGCACCCCTCCCCTGGCCCCAGGGAGCTACTCACTGAAGTAGAAGCCGCGGTCCCCACAGACAAACTGGAGGGTGTCCACCAGCTCCCCGCCGCACAGAGTCTCGCTGGGGCGGTAAGCAGCATAGCAGCACGAGGCGAAGGCCCAGAAGGCAAGAAGCACCAGCATCGACTTTCCTGCTGTGATCCCCATTGATGTCTGCGGGAGAGACAGAGGCGTGAGCCCACCACCCCGCCCAGGGCCGCCCGCCCTCCGGCAGGTCCCCCCGGGTGGCTCGGCCAGGACCCTAAGCCCAGCCACCTTCTAAGTCCAAGTCCAGTTGCAGATTTAAAGCCTGGCTTTCTCCTTAATCTTAATTGCTTTAATTACAGGAACAAGAGCTTTCTCTGTTGAGGCTGGTGGGATGCAGAATCACCCCACGAGGAGGGAAGGGCTGGGGGTGGAGCCTCTCTGACGGGCCCCGAGTGCTGGTCAGTAACTTCACGTGGGGATCACTGTCCCCTCGTATTATTGCCGAGGCTTGGCCACACCCAGAGCGGCAAGGGCCAGTGCTGGACACTGGACCTGGCCTCCATCCTATGAAGTCATGGGGGCGGGGCCAGCACAAGGCAGTGGCCACTTCTTGGGCCTCCCTGAACCAGCCAAGATGGCAGAGGGCCCCACCCCAGCACAGCACACGTGCATCCCAGAGGTCCAGCCGGGCACGGGCGCCAGGAGGACCAGCCTCCCTCTCAACGCGACGGCGGCAGGTCCCAGCCCCATGCCTCTCCCTCCCAGACGGCCTTTNTCACTCGCTCATGCCACCCTGACCCACAACGTTTAGGGGTGAGGCCATCACTCGCTCATGCCACCCTGGCCCACAGCGTTTAGGGGTGAAGCCGTCACTTGCTCATGCCACCCTGGCCCTGGCTGGGCACTCTGTTGCTTAGAGCTTTCACAGCCTGTGCCACACGCCCCCTCCTCCTGGTGTCTGCTGCAAGATGCCCAGATGGCCCAAGGGAGCTGCTTGCAGATCCATAGAGAAGTCTTAGCCGGGGCTCCCCACACCTAAGGTGAGGCCAGCAAGGGGAAAAGGCTGACCCCACGCCAGATAATGAGAGGCCCACCAAAGGGGGTGTCCTCGAACTGAGAAGGTGGGGGCTTCCCTGATGGTCCAGGAAGCCTTCATCTTCCAGTGCTGGGCCTGTGGGTTCAGTCCCTGGTCAGGGGAACTGAGATCCCATATGCCTCAAGGCCAAAAGACCAAAAGCATTAAACAGAAGCCAGATTGTAACAGATTCAATAAAGACAAAAAAGAGAAAAAAGGGGATCAAGAAGGTGAGCAGCTAAGGGGCTGAAAGAGGAGACGCATCTCAAACCCAAGATCAGACTCCTGGAAATGTGGGGTCCCCACCCCTAAACCAATGCCCTGAATCCGAGCCCTGCCGCTAGTCCAGATCCCTGTTTCTGGCACAGCCCCGGAGGGGACCCCACCCATGCAGGGCAATTTTACTCCATCAGAACCTTGAACCCCAGAGTGTTCAAGTAAAGGAAGGGGAGCAGTGAAGGGGGCTCTGGGTGGGGAGGCCCCACGGGGTACTGACCAGAGCTTGGTGCCACTGAGGCAAGACTGGAGGCAAAGCAGCTGTGAGGGTTGTGACCTTGAGCTTGACCTTCTATTTCCCATCTATGGTGGGACCACAAGGCCTACGGGGAGACCGTGAAGCGGGACGGAAGAGGCGCGTTTAGGGTGCAGGGGACATCTCACGACATAAACTTCGTTGCTCCACTGCCTCTTAGGCCTGGGAGGGGGTTACCCCGGCCTAGGGTTCTGGTCAGATCCTGTTCATACAGGAGAGACTTGAAAGGCTCTCAGAAATCCCCTTCTGCAAGTTGCCTCCATTTGACTGCTTAAGTGGCCTCATGCTGACACCTGGTGGCCACTTTTAGAATTACAGTGCACGCCCAAAAGGTCTTGAGGGGTGACTTGGGGCACCCTGAGAAGGGGTCTGCTGCAGGGCAAACCAGTAACATTCTTCCCACAAGTGAGAGGCTCCCTGCACCGCTGGGGCTCAGGTGGGCTCTGCACCTTTGCACTCGGATCTGAGGCTTTCATCAGGCCCCCGCCCTGGCATTACAGAATCGATGGTGGAGGGAGGTGCGGAGGGTTCCCCACCCCAAGGGTGTGGCAAGGTGGGTGACCCAAGTTGCTGAGCCCAGGACGCCTTCCTGAAACATCCACTGTGTTCTGGGAATTAGAGAAAACTGCATTATGCTTATACCTGAATGCAATCAGATAGATTACTATCTATCTGATAGACAGATATAAGATAGATATCTGATACCCAGCTCGCCCCCAGCCGCGTCCTCAGGCAGGGTCCCCGAAACCAGCGTGGGGGCGGCAGTGGGGGGCTGACTGGCGCCTGACTCCTGCTCCCTGAACGGCTTTCCAAACCTGACCCAAGCCTGACACCTCGCGGCCACATCGAGAGATGCAACCACAGCCTTGTTAGGAAGCACCTGGCTCTTCTAGAAATCGATATTTCCGGGAGGATAATGGATGAGCCACTTCAACAAACCCAAGAGCAGGGGGTAACAGAGCCCCCATCCTGTCATCCTAACATCACTAGGTGTCCCAAGAGCCCCGCACCGTCGGGAACCAGGTGACCCAGCCACCTCCATAAAGGCGGCCGGAGAGGCCAGGGTGAGGCCGCCCTGGGCAAAACAGCAGGAGGACCGGGGGGAGGACGGGGTGGGAAGGGACCCAGACGCTGCAGGGGCAAGCCTGTCGCCCCCCGGCCTCCGTGTCCCTCTGACCTCACAGGTGGACGTGCTGGTGCCTGGATGCCCGTAGGTTGGCGCCCAGCCCAATCCACCTACTGATACCTGTTTATCATTGCTCATCTTTATACTGTCTCAGTGCGAAGGTACATTTGCCTGACTCCCCTGACCACACGGGTATTCTTTCCTGGATGTTGGTAGCTGAGTCACTGCCAGGCTGGTCCTGGGACACCTGTCATCCCCTCCATTCCCTGCAGGTAAAACCTGCCGCCTGAGAGGGCTCTGGAGTTTGGCAGGAGGGAGTCTGGCCCTGGCCCCTGGGCACACAGGAGCCCCCAGGCCCCCTGGGATGCACTCTCCTTCCCCCAACCAGCCCTCCACCTCATTTCAAGACACGTGGGCCCCGCAGGCCCCCGAGCCCTGGGCCTCTTCCCTTCGGGGGCTGGTCCGCCTGGCAGCCGCACCCACGGGGCACCCTGGGAGCCCTGGGGCCTGCTCCTTTGCCGTGGAAAGTGCGACAGCTGCCTCTTGCCTCAGCTGCCTAGAGGAGCAGCGGGCCCGCGGAGCCCTGAGGCCCAGAGATGGGGAGAAACCTGCTGGAGATGAGAGTCCGGAGCCGCGGGACGTGCCCTGTTTGGGCTGCCCACCCTGGGCCCGCCTCGCCCATACGCCTGGCCCACAGGCACCAACACGGCATGTGCCGGGGCTGAGGAGGACGTCTGAGGCCCTGGCCTGTCCCACTGGGCAGGAGCCGAGGATGCGATTCAGAGGGCCTGCTGTCACCATGGCGACAGGCCTGAGGGCCCCTCACTCACACATGTCACCTCACTGGAGCCTCAGCCACAGCAGGGAGAATCTCCATGGGCTCCCTTTTGATGGATGAGGAAACCAAGGCTCAGAGATGCTGAGTAACTTTGCCAAAACCACAGTCAGAGCAAGGACTTAAGCCCAGCCTGCCTTGCTGACCGGCTCTCACCCCTCAGCCCTGCACTGGCCCGGAGTGGACCCTTCTGCTGGGCCCAGCACAATGAGGGCTTCTGGGGAGCTGGGGCACCCGCAGGACTTGGCCCCCTGTGTCCCTCCAGACCTCCACGTGGCCATCTTTGTGCCCAGACTTGGAGGATGGCATCTCTGCATGAACACAGCTCCCAGTTGGCGCCAGGGAAGGTGGGACTAGCTGTATCTGCCCCACGGCTATCCCTAGGTTTGGTCTGCACCCGCGGCAGTGAGAGCGAGTGTGGACTTGACCTTATGTCAAGGCACCCGACTGGGACACGGGACACCTCCTCCAGGGAGCCTCCCAGCCTGCCTGCTCTGCCTCCCCTGATCTGTGCAGAGGGAGGGCAGCACGCTAGACCTTCCGGTCTTCTGTCTCTGCTAGCTCTTCCGCCACCTGAGCCTGGCCTCTTTGCTTCTCTGTCCCCAAAGTGGGACCTGGGTCCAGGAAGCACCTCCAGCAGGCAGCCAAACACAGACCCGTCATCTAGGCCTCAAGAAGGAAGCCCGCCTTCCACCATCTCCCTCTCCCTGACCCTGGAAGCCTTCCTTGGGCAGGCTGAGCTGCGAGACTCAGGTGGGCACTACAGAGGATGAAGAAGGTCAGGAAGGCCACGGAGGGCTAAGGGGACCCGAGAAGGCCAGGGAGACCACGGAGGGCTAAGGGGACCTGAGAAGGCTGAGAGACCATGGAAGATGAAGGAGACCCAAGAAGGCTGAGAGATCACAGAGGGCTGAGGGGATTAGAGAAGGCCAGGGAGAGCACGGAGGGCTGAGGGGACCCGAGAAGGCCTGAGAGACCATGGGGGACCACAGAGGGTCGGGAGGCCAGGGAGGCCTGGGCCATGGATTCAGGGCTTCAGGTTCCACTGGGCCCCACGTTCCCCTCCTCCCTGCCCTATTCTGGCTGCCCACCGAGCCTCCTCTCGAGCCTGACCCCAGCTCGGAACCTGAGGCCCAGAGAGGGAAGGGGACTTCCAAGGTCCCGGGCAAGCGGGCCTCGGGTGTGGGGGGCAGGCAGGGTGCCCCGGGGGAGGCCGGGCTGGAACGGGGTCAAGCTCTGGAGTGAGGGCGGACTTTGAAGAAAGCCGTGTGCTTTGAGACACAGTGGGAACAGCCCTGGGCTGCACGGCCACCTGGGGACGCCGGCTCTGTTTTCTAAAAACACAGATGGACTGGGAAAGGGGTCAGAGAGGCGGGCGGGATGGCCCTCCCACTGCCGCGAGGCTCTTGGCTCAGCAGCCTTGGCCAAGTGGGTTGTGGAGGGTAGGGTGGGCCCGCCCAGGGCTCGTGCGCTCTNCTGATCTGTGCAGAGGGAGGGCAGCACGCTAGACCTTCCGGTCTTCTGTCTCTGCTAGCTCTTCCGCCACCTGAGCCTGGCCTCTTTGCTTCTCTGTCCCCAAAGTGGGACCTGGGTCCAGGAAGCACCTCCAGCAGGCAGCCAAACACAGACCCGTCATCTAGGCCTCAAGAAGGAAGCCCGCCTTCCACCATCTCCCTCTCCCTGACCCTGGAAGCCTTCCTTGGGCAGGCTGAGCTGCGAGACTCAGGTGGGCACTACAGAGGATGAAGAAGGTCAGGAAGGCCACGGAGGGCTAAGGGGACCCGAGAAGGCCAGGGAGACCACGGAGGGCTAAGGGGACCTGAGAAGGCTGAGAGACCATGGAAGATGAAGGAGACCCAAGAAGGCTGAGAGATCACAGAGGGCTGAGGGGATTAGAGAAGGCCTGAGAGACCATGGGGGACCACAGAGGGTCGGGAGGCCAGGGAGGCCTGGGCCATGGATTCAGGGCTTCAGGTTCCACTGGGCCCCACGTTCCCCTCCTCCCTGCCCTATTCTGGCTGCCCACCGAGCCTCCTCTCGAGCCTGACCCCAGCTCGGAACCTGAGGCCCAGAGAGGGAAGGGGACTTCCAAGGTCCCGGGNGGTTCCACTGGGCCCCACGTTCCCCTCCTCCCTGCCCTATTCTGGCTGCCCACCGAGCCTCCTCTCGAGCCTGACCCCAGCTCGGAACCTGAGGCCCAGAGAGGGAAGGGGACTTCCAAGGTCCCGGGCAAGCGGGCCTCGGGTGTGGGGGGCAGGCAGGGTGCCCCGGGGGAGGCCGGGCTGGAACGGGGTCAAGCTCTGGAGTGAGGGCGGACTTTGAAGAAAGCCGTGTGCTTTGAGACACAGTGGGAACAGCCCTGGGCTGCACGGCCACCTGGGGACGCCGGCTCTGTTTTCTAAAAACACAGATGGACTGGGAAAGGGGTCAGAGAGGCGGGCGGGATGGCCCTCCCACTGCCGCGAGGCTCTTGGCTCAGCAGCCTTGGCCAAGTGGGTTGTGGAGGGTAGGGTGGGCCCGCCCAGGGCTCGTGCGCTCTGGACCCCCAGGCTGGGGGCCTGGAGGCCCACCTTCATCTCTGGCAAAGCCCAGAGCCGGGCTCCACTAGGAGCAGATGACCCAGGATCTGAGCATCTCTGGGTGAGGGGGGCCTTGGAGGCGGCACCCACCTCCACCCCAACCCTGAGGGCCCAGGGGTGGCTCCAGGATCCCGTATCTCAGCCTTGCGCCTTGGAAGGTGGGCACTGTGTGGTGAGAATCCCAGGCCCAGCTTCTGGGGGCTGCCTGGGTCAGATCCCGGACAGCAGATGGCCGAGAGTGGGACATTTGAGCCTCTGTGGGGAGGGGCCGGGGGCCACCTGGCGGAGGTGAGCTGAGGACCTGAGGGGTAGGGGCTGGCGCTTGGCTGGGGAGGGGGCTGTGGGGAGGAGCCTCCACCTCACCACCGTGCACTGAAGCCAGAAAGCACAGCGCTGAGGGAGGGGCAGGCAGGTGCCCACCACCCCGCTTCTCTGTTGGCTCTCCACAGTTCCCTTACCCCTGGCCACCCCCTGCCCCCAGCATCCTCTCTGGAACTGGCCTCTCTCTGCTCCCAGCACTGGGCAGCAGACGGACCTGGACACGAGAAAGAACCCTGACCCAGCTAGACCCCTGCCTGTGGCCTCCTGGGCCCCGGTTCCTGTCCTCAAAGCCCCCATCTCGTGTGAGCCTCTGGCTCCAGGAGTCGAGGTGGCTACGAGCAGAGCAAAGGGTGCCTTGACGGTGACAACCACCCCTTGCCCCCAGCCTCAATTTCCCCAGGCCTGGGAGACCTTCAGCAGAGGCTGGGTTTGTTCAGCCACGAAGAGGGCAGAGGGGGAGTTCACCCCCACAGCCTCCCAGCCCAGGTCTGATTCTGCAGCCAGAGGGTCAGACTCTCCTGGAGACGTGGTCCAGAATGTTGGGGACCCAGCACCTTGTCCAGTTGCTCCCCCAGAAAGCCTGGGCTCTAGAGAGGTGGCTTGACCAGGTGGGGTGAGGCTTTGGGCACCGTCTCTCCTTCCTAAGCCTTGAGGCCTCCAGAGCCCCCAGGAGCCAGCCCGCTGAGCATCCCGCACAGCCCCAGCGTGCCTGCCCTTGGTGATGTGGGCGGCGGGGGCAAGAGACCCCTGCAGTGGGGTACCGCTGGGACTTGCCTCCCAGCGCAAAGTGCAGCAAAAGTGAGGCTTTGGTGCCCTCTGCTGGTTCTACCTGCAAATTACCGCTCTGACCGCCTGCCTGGCGTGCACAGAGGCCCACCCTCCCAGGGTCAAGGGGGCTCCAAGGTGAGGACTCCCAGTCTAGCTGGACACAGTCTCTGCTGGGGACTCAGGCTGGGCTCTGCATGGGGCCTTCTGGGAGACCTCAAGCCACCATTTCCTGGTCTTTCTCCATCTTCCTGGCCTGGCCCCCAGTAGGCACTGGGGCCCTCAAGGTCAGGGGCCCACCCCGGCATCCTCGCATCCACCAGGGAATACAAGGACAGTAAACATTTGCTGCCACCGGGAAAAGGCAGACACGGCCAGCTGTAGGTGCCAGGTCACTTGTGCCAGGCACAGACACAATCTGGGGTCCAGCCTGGAGGCAGCCACCCGAGCAAATGTCCTTAGCGGGTGGACACCAGGGGGCCTGACCCCAGCCTCGGGGTCCCCGCCAGGAGCACAGGAGCAGCAGCCCCACCCCCGCCGCGCGTGGACCGTGCAGCGCGGAACAGACGCACGGGGCAGTGAACCGGAGGTGTGCGGGGGTGCCGCACTCGGTCTTTGGACCCCCACGGCCACAGCAGGGTGACACTCAGGGCTGGACACGGCGGGCGGCCACCGTCAGCCCCGCGGGCCAGTGAAGCCCAGGTCCCAAGGGCAGCCCAGGTCGGGCCTCCAGTTCCCAGAAGGGGCGGAGCCAGGGCCTGGGTGGGTGGCAGAGCCAAGGTCTGTGGGCCGGGCTGCTGTGGGGGGCGTGTGGGCTCCGGGAAGCAGGGGCGTCTGGGGTTCAGCGGTCAAGGGGTGCTGCCCAGGAGGCCCAGTCTGACCTTGTCCTGGCCCCAGGGGCCCAGGCGGCCACGGCAGCCACTTTTCCATCCCTCTGTGACCTCGTCCATGCCAGGGGTGCGAGGGCCTCCAGCCCTCCTGCTCAAAACCACATCACCCAGACCCAGGGGCTGGTGGAAGAGACTTAGGGGGGTGGTCCCTGGTCTCAGGGCTGGGACGGGTCTCAGGAGGCGGCAGGGAGGCAGGCCCCTGCGGGGGACTATGACCCACGGCCTTGCCCCTGTACACCCCTCCCCCGAGCCCCCAGCCCATGTCACCCAGGGCATCCTGCACCAAGGCATACTGGGACGGCCCCATGCACCCCGGGACCCTAAAGGCTTCCTTGCCCTCTCTACAGAGCCTGTTGGCACCAGAGGGGGAGGGGGAGCGTCCAGGTGGTCCCCAGGATCTCACCGGCTGGCAGGGCCTTGAGGGCAGCCTGGCGATGACCAGCCCACTTCCCAGCCCCAGTTGCCCCCTGCCAGGCCGCTCCAGGCACCCACATACCTCAGCTCCTGCAGGGCACCCCTGCCCCGATCTGCGCGCACAGGGCCGCCTGCGTGAGCCTACAGGCAGATCACTGCTCACCCCAGCCCCCCGCCCCCTCCTCTTCCGGGTCCAGTGTCCAGCCGGCCACCTGCCTGCACAACCCTGGCCTTCCCCAAGGGGCGGGGCCTTCTGGAGGCCCTGGGGGGTGTTGATGCAGCCCCGAGGAGGAGGTGACAGGGTGAGAGCCTTTGGGGTACTCAGAGGACTGCCTTGCCAACCGGGCACCAGGCTGGCATCTGAGTGGTCTGCAGCCACGGGAGCCCAGGTGCCCAGCCCCAGGCACAGCCACCCCAAGCCCCGGCCCGGGTGGTGCCTTCAGGAGAAGAGGAGATTGGTTTGGCCTGGGCAGCTGGCAGGCTGGCCAGACCTTGGTACAGCCAGGTCACCCGCTGACCTCCGGAGCCATGGCCAGTCTGCGCAGCCCCAGGCTCTCGGGTGTGACTGGTGGTGACCTGGGCAGGTGCCCCGTGGAGCCCAGCTTGTGGATAGGACTCCTGAAGACGGGCGCACGCCACCCTGGAGGGCCCCGCCTCGGGCACCCAGCACGCACATGTGGAGACAGCCCAGGAAAGCCGACGCAGTGAGAACAGAGAGGGGTCTAGGGCCGGGGCCCGCCCTCCTCGCCCCTCCCCACGGGCGCCGGGGACCCCAGGCCACAGAGAGGACGACAGCAGGGCTCGTCAAGGGTTTATTGGCGGTGGGGGCAGGCCTAGTTGCAGTAGTTCTCCAGCTGGTAGAGCGAGCAGACGCCGGCACAGCACTGCTCCACGATGCCGCGCTTCTGCGGGGGGCCCTCCAGGCCGCCCGCGCCAGGGCCCGCGGCCAGCTCCAGCGCTCCCACTGCGGGGAGACGGTCAGGCAGAGGCGTCCCTGCCCGCCCTGCCCGGCCTTGGAGCGGGGCCCTGCCCAGGCGCCC
>SJYW01010542.1:13199-34256 GCA_006410735.1 Raphicerus campestris | reverse complement strand
AAAAAAAAAAAAAAAAAGGTTCCAGGAGGAGGTACCACATAAGACCAAGGAATGTATACAAGCTGTCAGTAACTGTATGCATGAGACAGTTTGGAAAGAGAAAACATGAAAGGAACAGCAGGCTTGAGGGTGTTCCAGAAGCAGGGAAGGAATAAGGACAGAGAAAGATATCCAAGAGTAAATACTGGATATTTAGCTCTAGAGTTCCAGGGATGCAGAGTGTGAATCATCAGCAAATCTTTGGAATTTAAGGCCATGAGAATAAAGGAGTTTTCCTAGAGAGTGTAGAAACTGGAGAAATGTAGAGTGTGGAGTCTCAAGATGGCGGGCAAACACGATCAAAGACACTGAAAAGGAAGAAAAGAATTTCCCACAGAAGGAGATTGAAGAACAAGGAGTCTAGCATTACAGGAGTCAAGAGTGCATGTCAAGGAAAAAGTAGTTGTTCTTAACAGGGACAAACAGTGTGCAGAAGTTAAATAAGTTAAGGCTTGAATAGTGGTTATTACATTTAACATCTAGAGAATGGTTCAGATCCTGGATGAGATCAGTTTTAATGGAGTGGTGACTACAGAAGACACATTATCATGTATTGAATGTTTGGTGAATAAGAGAAGAAGCAAAGACATTCTTCCAAGTAGTTTGATCCTAAAAGGGAAGAATGAGATTTTGGTGGCTTGATGGNATGAGATCACTTTTAGTGGAGTGGTGAGTACAGAAGACACATTATCATGTATTGAATGTTTGGTGAATAAGAGAAGAAGCAAAGACATTCTTTCAAGTAGTTTGATCCTAAAAGGGAAGAATGAGATTTTGGTGGCTTGATGGGGGTGGGGGGCGGTATTAGATTGGGAAAATTAAATGTGAATACATATTTGTTCAAGTTGACAGTTATTTGAAAATTTTTAAATTTTTAAATTTTTCTTTAAAGAAGAAGTTGGCAGAAGGAAAAGTTTAAGATCTAGGAGAGAGAAAAAAAAAATGTTAGTGGATAATTAGGCACAAAAAACACCAGATGGAGACACACGGAAACTAGCTTACCTTTTCCTTTGTGTTGAAAAATACAAAGCATGGCATTTACATGAGCAGCACTGAATCTTCACATATCTAAATATTCTAGCTCAACTCAGGTAATCATCCCTTTGCAGTATGCTTTGTCTTAAAATTTTCTGAAGGATTCAGGCATCAGACGTTGGTACATTATGCACTGAGTGGTTTTATTTGTTCTCTTAAAAGAAGAGAAAACAAAGAGAATCTAAGTAAGCAGAAATGTTACTTTCTCATCATACTTTCAGAATTTATACAGACACCCCTCTTTTTTTAAAATAGAATAAGTGAGGCAAACGTTTCAAATTGCATGGTTCTTTTCAACTTAACCACACAAAAAACCTTATTTCTTTGTTTTTATCTATCTTTCTACCCTAACTATCATCTATATTTCCAACTACCTTTACCCACTTACTTTCTGTTTCAGATGAGAAAATTTAACTCTAAAATTGCCCCGTATTTTATGGAGCAATTGTGTTTCCTCAGTAAATCTCTATTCAATATATTAACTATAAAAATCTGGAATTATTTCTTCAGTTAAAGAAAAGGACAATCAGGAATGAAACCTTCAACAGATCCTTTAAAATGTATTTGAGGAAGTTACTCTATTAAAAATATAAACAGGCAGATGTCCTCTGTAAATACAAGTATTTGACTGATTTTAGAAATATCCTTTACTCTCTTGGCAAAAACATTTGGATTCTGAATTAAAGCATTCAAGTACAGATGGATTAAATTCAACAGATAATTATACAACTATCTCATATTTCAATCTACAAAAATCATACACGATGCAATGTACATTTAATTTATGAGTATCTCATTAATTCCAGTGCTGTTTTAACCAGTACTCAAAAAGAATATTGAAGACTTTGCTACTATATGGCTTAAAGCCATAAGTATCTTCACATTCAATCTAAAAGACATTTCATGACAGATGGAAATTAAAAAAAATGACATGGAGTTACAACAATCTGAAAATGACCTTATATTTCAGTAAATTTATAAGCATTTCCCATTTACAGTTCTTTTTAAAAGTATCACAGACATTTTAAATTTCTTCATATATCTTTCTTTGGGCAGATGCAAGAAAGCCAAATAATCACTAACAATCCATCAACAATATAATGGAATTTATGCTTTAACAAATTGACTAAATAATGGCTCACATTTAGGAAAATGGACCTTTTAAATGGCCTAAATATAGTCCTCATCTATATTTTAGAGCTCTTTCTTCTGAAGGCTTTAAGCACTGTATAATTGGGTTGATAAGTAATGCATTATATCATGTGTTTGCTCTAGGGCAAACAAAACAAACTTACCAACTAGTCTAGAAAAACAACTCCCAAGAAGAGTGAGAGAGAAAGAGGCTGGGGCACTTCCTAGAAACAAAATGAATTTGGCATATTCCAGCCTCAGGCAGCCAAGGAAGCCACAAGGAAATCAGAGAAGCTTAGGACAGGTGCAACTCAGTTGTATAATAACTGCAATTAAGCGTACTTGGAGGGGAATGTAAATTAAATGTCACAGGCTTTACAGGCAAAATTAAAAAGCTTTGCAAAACCAGCCAACATTCTCTTCAGGCTAATTCATGTTCCTGGAGTCTAGGAGGTACTATATACATGAGACTACCCACCCAACAAAATGGAGAAATGAGACTCAGTGCAGCAGGTAATGTGTTCCTTCAGAGGAAATTAAAACATATGGTAGTAGCCAACTCTACTAATATGAAAGTGATAGTTTCTTTTGATTATAAATTAATATAACCCTTGACTTTTATCCCTCATGGCCCATTAAGACAGAAAAAACAAAGTACAAATTCCATATTGCAAAATAAGTCATATAAATTATTGCAATCATATTCCACTTTGCTTGGCCTTATTATGCAAATTTTAGTCTGGTTTTACTCTTAGCAGTTGTCTCTTTTTAAATGACCCACCAAGCTTACCACATTGAGACAGTTGTTCAAAAACAGTCTTGCCCTTGATTATCAACAATACAATTCAGTAGCCCATATAGTAATTTCTGAGGAAATTAAAGTCAACATCAACTGAGCTAAAAAATCATCAGCATCAGGTCAGCCAGCATGACAAATCAGCTAAACAAAAAGATTATTTTTTCACAAATAGGTCACCTTTCCAAATTAAAAAGCTTTGTGTGATCTTGCAAAAGTAATCCAACTAGACTCATTTAATAATTTTTTCTCTGGTTTGACGCAAAAGAATTAAGAAACCAGTGATATTTTTCTTCATCATGGTTTTTATTTATGTACTGTAACTACATTTGGAAAGGGTTGTTGGGAAACTATGAACAGAAAGCCACTCTGCTAAGTCAACTGACATTTCGCTGGTGGTCAGTTAAGAATCTGCCTTACAGGACAGGGGACATGGGTTTGATCCCTGATTGGTTAACTAAGATCCCACATGCTGTGGAGCAAGTAAGTCTACATACTGCAACTACTGAGCTTACATTTAGAACCTGGACAACACCACTAGACAGGCCATGCACTGCAACGAAAGATCCTGTGCAAAGATCCCAAATACCACAAGAAAGACCCCATGAAACCCAGTAAATCAATAACATTTTTTAAAAAGAAAAAACATGAAGACTTCCAAAAGGGCAGACACAAGAGAAGCTTGAGGAATCTAGGGGGCAGAAACAATTGGATAATCACCTTAGTCCATCCTTCCATGAATGACNCCACAAGTAAGACCCCGTGAAACCCAGTAAATCAATAACATTTTTTAAAAAGAAAAAAACATGAAGACTTCCAAAAGGGCAGACACAAGAGAAGCTTGAGGAATCTAGGGGGCAGAAACAATTGGATAATCACCTTAGTCCATCCTTCCATGAATGACTCAAGATTCAGTTTCTCAGGAGAAAAACCTGTACTTAGGTTTCATGTCCATCTCTTGGCTGGTTGAGCATGGGATACTTTGTTTTGGCTGAGCATGAGTGTACCTATGGCTGATTCTTGTTGATGTGCAATTATCCTTCAGTTAAAAAATAAATAATTTTTTATAAAAGTACCCCAGAGATTACACATAATGATGATAGGCAAAGGAGAGAATTTGTAATCAAATATCTGGCCTATAACTTACATATATTCTTGGATAAAATAATTATTTATAAAAGTCATCCACATTTTCTTTTCCTTGAAAATTTGAAGAGAGAATAATTAGCTTTCACACTAGTAAGCCTGTATTATACCTGCTTGCAATGTACCAGGTAACACATAATATAAATGGGGAACTGGAAATTAAATTAGGTTTTGGAAACTCAAGGTATTACTAACAAAAATAAGTAAGGCAACTAAGTTTACAGTACAATAAGATCTATGCTAGATGCACATGGATAATGGAATTTTTGATGAAGCAATTTGTGATTATTCTAAAAGAAAGAGAAAACAGATCTTTAGACAGAGAAATATTACAGGGCCCACCGTGCATGCCAGTGTGACACTTCGTTGTTAGAAAGCAATGATGAGTGCTTGCAAATTGACTCTAAACTGAAATTTAAGGTTGCCTACCTTCTTTTGTCATAATATACCTGGTACACTATGGGAATAGCAAAGCACTCCAGTATCCTTGCCTCAAGAAACCCATGAACAGTATGAAAAGGCAAAAGGACAAGATATCAGAAGAGCACATAAACAGATCCAGAAAGAACGAAGAGGCTTGGCCAAAGCAGAAACCATGCTCAGTGTAGATGTGTTTGGTGGTGAAAGTGAAGTCTGATGCTGTAAAAAACAATATTGCACAGAAACTTAGAATGGTAGGTCTTATGGACAGTAGTCCAACAGACTCCTCTGTCCATGGGGTTCTCCAGGCAAGAATACTGGAGTGGATTGCTATCTCCTCCAGGGCATCTTCCTGCCCCAGGAATCGAACCTTCATTTCTTGTGTCTCCTGCACTGGTGGGTGGGTTCTTTACCACTAGCAGCATCTGTGAAGCCCCATATGCAAAATACATCATACAAAATGCCAGGCTGGATGAATCACAAGCTGGAATCAAGACTGCTGGGAGAAATATCAAGAACCTGAGATATGTTGATGAAATCACCCTAATAGAAGAAGGTGAAGAAGAACTAAGAGCCTGTTGATGAGAGTTACAGAGGAGAGTCAACTGCATATCTGAGGTTACTGAGATTTTTCCCGGCAATCTGAACTTCAGCTTATACTACATCCAGATCGGCACTTCACATGAGGTACTCGACATATACGTTAAATAAGCAGAGTGATAATATACAGCCTTGACGTACTCCTTTCCTGATTCAGAACCAATATCTTGTTCCATGTTAGGCTCTAACTGTTGCTTCTTAACCTGCATACAGATTGCTCAGGACGCACATCAGGTGGTCTGATTGTGCATCTCTTTAAGAGTTATTCACAGCTTGTGATCCATGCAGTCAAGGCTTTGGCGTAGTCAATAAAGCAGAAGTAGATGTTTNCCATGTTAGGCTCTAACTGTTGCTTCTTAACCTGCATACAGATTGCTCAGGACGCACATCAGGTGGTCTGATTGTGCATCTCTTTAAGAGTTATTCACAGCTTGTGATCCATGCAGTCAAGGCTTTGGCGTAGTCAATAAAGCAGAAGTAGATGTTTTCTGGAATTCTCTTGCTTTTACAATGATCTAGTGGATGTTGCGGAGAAGGTAATGGCACCCCACTCCAGTACTTCTGCCTGGAAAATCCCATGGAGGAGGAGCCTGGTAGGCTGCAGTCCATGGGGTCACTAAGAGTCAAATACAACTGAGCGACTTCACTTTCACTTTTCACTTTTATGCATTAGAGAAGGAAATGGCAACCCACTCCAATGTTCTTGCCTGGAGAATCTCAGGGACAGGGGAGCCTGGTGGGCTGCCGTCTATGGGGTCGCACAGAGTCGGACACAACTGAAGTGACTTAGCAGCAGCAGCAGCAGTGGATGTTGGCAATTTGATCTCTGGTTCCTCTGCCTTCTCTAAATCCAGCTTTAACATCTGGAAGTTTAAGGNAGAATCAGAAGCAGAAGTCATATTAAATGTAAATGCTTCTGCTTCTAAACTTAGAAAGTTTTTCTTTGTGACATTTAATTTCTGTTCTCGCCTATATTAGCCATCTGCTTTTCTACTTAACATTTTGCATTTAGTCCCAGCATCAGCTTCTCCTATTGGTTTATGTCAATATGAAGCTGGTTCCTCTCCAGCAAAGTCGGTCTTGAGGAGTTCTAGTGAATCACAGTGGGGTAAAGAGATGAGTTATTTAGCCACTAGTCAATATGCTTTATGTTCAGTTCATTGATTAGAAAATGGAAATACCACTTTTTAAAATATGAATCTTTAATATGGTCAAATCAGGGTATATTTCAGGGGAACCAATCTATGTTCCAATAAGTCTTCAAGCTAACACATGATAATAATGGCAGACATACTTAAAGACTACTCTGATATGGAACCATGGGAACTATGTGTGGATCATGTTCATAGACTTGTTCTTCCATACAAACAGCATGGGTTAAAGTTAGGCATTCATCATACAGGGACTTTACACTACCTTGCCTCTGACAACATAAAGTACAGAGAAATAAAATTCATCAACATTTGGGAAAGTTTTAAGGATTGCAAAGCTAAATGAAAATGTTTTTTCCTAAAACAGTGTTTCTCAACCATAATAGAATATATTTTTTTAAATGTGGAGGCTATTTAAGAGTACTCATATCCAGAGTCCAACAAACAAACCTAAAAGTTAAGGTTTTCTGGAGATGAGCCCCAGGCCCTGGTATTACTAATATCTCAAAGTCCACAGGTGCCACCCAAGTGCTACTAGGATTGAGATTCACTACCCTAGAAAGCACACAAACACACTCAACAGCCAAAGTAGTCATTTGAAGTTTATCGTGAAGGAGATTTAAATAATTTTCCCTGAGTTTCTAAGAATAATAGACATAGATGTATCAAAAATCAATAACAGTGAACTTTCTCATCAACTTTTTGTTGAATAAGAAATGTTTACACATTTTCCAAGATACATTCCAAGCTAATATACAAAAATTTAAAAGTCCACATTTTCATAAAATATAGAGTAAGCCCAAGCATTTGTCAGTTTAGGGCCATTGGGGGAAACCTGATAGGTCCTCAAGAAACAAGGGATTTGTGGAGCAGAAACAGGTGGCACTAGTGGAAAAGAACCTGCCTGTTAATGCAAGAGATGNCCAAGCATTTGTCAGTTTAGGGCCATTGGGGGAAACCTGATAGGTCCTCAAGAAACAAGGGATTTGTGGAGCAGAAACAGGTGGCACTAGTGGAAAAGAACCTGCCTGTTAATGCAAGAGATGTAAGAGACGTAGGTTTTATCTCTGGGTCGGGAAGATCTCCTGGAGAAGGAAATGGCAACCCGCTCCTGTACTCTTGTCTGGAGAATCCCATGGTCAGAGGAGCCTGGTGGGCTACGGTCCAGAAAGTTGCAAAGAGTCATACACGATTGAAGTGACTTAGCACACTTGTGATATTACAGTTGCTTTCATTTTCTCTTAATATTTCAGATATTTTCCAAATATTTCTCAAAATGCTACTTGAACACAAAGCCTTATATTCTTGGAAGACATCTGAAATATGTTAAATGGTAAATTTATCCTACCATTAAAAGAAATTAGACTATTAACTTTTACTTTTTATTTCTGTCAGGTTTTTCTCCATCTATCATGAATTTGTTATCAAACAGAGGTATTTTCTAAATGTAATTTTTCTATTAGCTGAATGAATTATTCATTTGGAAAACTTGTTTTTCAGTTCTCTTTCCTCTCTCTTGATTTTCCTTCATATAACACTGTCACTCGTATCTCTTGTCTTCCTATTCACTATTTCCAAAATTCTTTCTAGGATCTGAAGTCCTATCCCATTGGGCTGTGTTTGGATGTTTTGTGATTCCTGGTGTGGGTCAGGAAAGCAGGAATGGTTCAGACTATTCATGGCACATTTGCCAAAAATGAACGTCTAATATCATTAGAATACTAATGAAGACAGTGAGACCCAAGTGGCTCAGATTAGCCTAATTCACAATAAAAGAACCCACAGGTGTGAATGTGAAGATAAGGACACAACCCATTAATTGTCATACTTTTTTTTTTTTTAATTATCTTAGTGTTCTCACATCCTGTTAGCTCTTGAACATGTTGGGTTGCCCAAAAAATTGGCTCAGGTTTTTCTGTTGTTACAGAAAAACCCAGAAGAACTTTTTGGCTAACCCAATATTACCCAATTTTTGTTGGCTCCAGACCACCTTCAGAGAAGGCAATGACAACCCACTCCATGGGTTTGCCTGGAAAATCCCATGGATGGAGGAGCCTGGTAGGCTGCAGTCCATGAATTCGCTAAGAGTTGGACACGATGGAGCGACTTCACTTTCACTTTTCACATTCATGCATTGGAGAAGGAAATGGCAACCCACTCCAGTGTTCTTGCCTGGAGAATCCCAGGGACGGGGTAGCCTGGTGGGCTGCTCTCTATAGGGTCGCACAGTCAGACAGGACTGAAGTGACTTAGCAGCAGCAGCAGCCAGACCACCTTTCCCACTCATGGGATACAGAATCCCTTGCAAAATCTAGCCAAAATAATTTTTGATGTTTCCATGCACTTATATTTACTTAAAAATATTTTTTGTATTTTGATGCTGCTGATGTACCTCATTTATGCTTCAATTCTTATATTCCATAATAATCCAACAATCTTTTATTAAACAATGATTCCCTTCATGGATTACCCACAGTAAAGTGCTCAAGGCACTGAAATGTCCCTAAAAGATTAAGATCTTTTAACTAACAAACTCTATTTCCCCCACAAGATGAAAAACTGTTAATCATTTTTCTTGATCAGAGCAGTGTTAGTCACCATAACATATCTAAAAATCTGCTTACTTTTGGAGATAATGTTCTGTTGTGAAATCTAGTTAAATCAGACCACATATTCTCTTAGTATCCTTTGCCCTATAAGTGCCACTGTCTTCCCCTCTCCCCAGTCCACTATACAATAGTTAAACCTGTATCTGCTTGTCACTGATACAGTGGGAGTGATTATCCTTATGTAAGTCACAGGATGCAAATGACTATGAGAGAGTTAGTAGGGTTCCCTAGCTCTACCTTTGAGTTATATAAATCTGAATTATGACACCAGTAACGCTGCTACATGTGATTTTCTTTCATTCACAATAGCAACTCCTTGAGAAGGACTGTAGCCCCAAAGTTTGATTCCTTACTACAGTTCAGTAAAGATGTATGGGATAGTCATGCAAATGAAATACCAGAGGATTATTAAGAGGTAGGGAAAAGTTAGGTATATCTGAAATATACTTGTCTATGTTCCATAGCATTCTTCTTCACTGAGAACCTGGTTTTTCCCCTAGCCTAAAAAAATACAAAAGATACAAAAACTTCATATAGTCCTCTTTATCCTCCTCTACCTCGGCCAACAGAGAGGGCACTGCTGCTCTTGTTTCCCTTGGAAGAGGATTGCCCTTAGAACCAGCTTATCAGAGCACTTCTTCCAGCAATAAAGGTCAAATCTATCTAATGCTAAGTCGCTTCAGTCATGTCTGACTCTTTGTGACCCTATGCACCACAGCCCACCAGGTTTGCCTGTCTATGGGATTCTCTAGGCAAGAATATTGGAGTGGGTTACCATGCCCTCCTCCAGGGGATCTTCAAAATGCAAGGGCTGAACCCTTGTCTTTTTATGGCTCCTGCAGTGGCAGGCAGGTTCTTTACCACTAGTGCTACCTGGGAAGCCCATCTTGCTGCTAAGTCGCTTCAGTCATGTCCGACTTTGTGCGACCCCATAGACGGCAGCCCACCAGGCTCCCAGTCCCTGGGATTTTCCAAGCAAGAGTAATGGAGTGGGGTGCCATTGCCATCTATCTTGAGTAGCATCAATTCTGTACAAGTAGGGCCCACTGTGCAACAGTTATCTGTTACCAGAAGAACATTGGAAAGGTTGATGTGATCTTTTTGTTCAGTTTGATTTCTAGATGCTAAACCTGATAACCTCTTCTGAGTAAAAATATGACTCCTGAAAGCATATTCAAGCTCCATTCAATCAGATTCATGCTTATATCCTTTCTTTTCAGGAGGGAGGGAGAAATTATATTTTCTGATACTATAGCAAAGACGAAATTAGTTTTTCTCTTCTTAATATGCTTTGCAGCTCCCAGTTTCCACCTCAAACTCAGCCAGAGTCACTGATCTTTTAAAATATAGGCCTAGCACAGTGTCCTGTACATTTACACTTTTGTCAATTCAGTAAGTATTTATTGAGATTCTACTAATTCCTCAATAAATATTTATGATAGTCACATAACTTAAAGTTGGAAAGAAGATAAATTAAGACTATAGAAGTATAAATATAAGGATAACATTATTCAGTACATGTGGAAATTTTCAGATCAAGGACCATTTTTAAGCATCTAGCAAGGTGACTGGACCCAAATCAATATTTGCAGAAGTGAATTGTGGACCAATCAGGAAATAAGATCTAAACTAAGAAATCAGAGCAAAATTAATTTTATCTGAAAATCAGTAAAAAGGGTAGTCAAGGAATAGAAACCTTTAAAGGAGAACATGGGTATACTATTTGTCTCCATGCTTACTCTTGGAATTCTGTAGGAACCTGAGGAACTATGTCCATTCTCTTGCCCATATTACAGTCTTAGTCATAGAAGCAAGACATAAAAAGGATTTGCTTTGGTTAAATAGTGAGCACATTTGCATAGGGCACTATTAGAGAATTCAGGCCTCACTGTCAAATTAAATACTGCAGACATTGTAAAGTACATAGGACTGTAATATTAAAGTTGGTTTCATAAATATGGTAAGATTTAGGCTACTCTCATTTAATAAATTATTGAAGTGTTTCTCCAAAATATAGATCTCAACATATTTCCATCTCTAAAAATACAAATAAAATATTCCTCATGAATAACGTAAACCCTGTGTGTGTGTGTGTGTTTCAGAAACACCAAATATATTTTATGTGTTGGTCACAATTTGTCTGCCAACCTGTGAAAAGTACTCCAGGCCATGTAATGCTTGCCCAGAATCACTGATTTAAATATTTTGACACAACTTGATTGGTAAAATAGTTGATAACTCACAAAATAAGATCTAAAATGTTAATTGCTCACATTTATTCCACATATGATTTGATATATTTTTACTTACAAAACAGTCTCTGGTATGATGCTTAGGAATCTACTAGTTTACATAAAGACATTAAATGTTGGACAATCTGAAGCTATATAATCTGATTTCTAGGTAAGCAGAGATTCAGGAACTTATCTAGAAAATTCCAAGAGTAGAAACGGGAATATTTAGTTTTCTATAATGTTTTTCATAACTTGACTCTGAAAAGATTCTAAAACTGCACAACTTCTGCTGGCCTGAAAATCATGAAAAAAGGGGATGGAAATAGGCATTACTAATCAGAATTTGGTCCACTGACAGAATGTGGTCCACTGGAGAAGGGAAGGGCAAATCCCTTCAGTATTCTTGCCTTGAGAACCCCATGAACAGTGTGAAAAGACAAAATGATAGGATACTGAAACAGGAACTCCCCAGCTCTGTAGGTACCCAATATGCTACTGGAGATCAGTGGAGAAATAACTCCAGAAAGAATGAAGGGATGGAGCCAAAGCAAAAACAATACCCAGTTGTGCATGTGACTGGTGATAGAAGCAAGATCCGACGCTGTAAAGAGCAATATTTCATAGGAACCTGGAATGTTAGGTCTGTGAATCAAGGCAAATTGGAAGTGGTCAAACAGGAGATGGCAAGAGTGAACATTGACATTCTAGGAATCAGTGAACTAAGATGGGCTGGAATGGGTGAATTTAACTCAGATGACCATTATATCTACTACTGTGGGCAGGAATCCCTTAGAAAAAATGGAGTAGCCAGGGCAGTCAACAAAAGATTCTGAAATGCAGTAATTGGATACAATCTCAAAAATGACAGAATGATCTCTGTTGTTTACAAGGAAAACCATTCAATATCACAGTAATCCAAGTCTATGCCCCAACCAGTAATGCTGAAGAAGGTGAAGCTGAACGGTTCTATGAAGACCTACAAGAACTTTTAGAACTAACACCCAAAAAAGATGTCCTTTTCATTATAGGGGACTGGNCAGATTACACCACCCTTATGGCAGAAAATGAAGAGGAACTAAAAAGCCTCAGATGAAAGTCAAAGAAGAGAGTGAAAAGTTTGGTTTAATGCTCAACATTCAGAAAACTGAGATCATGACATCTGGTACCATCACTTCATGGCAAATAGATGGGGAAACTTTGGGAGCAGTGGCTGACTCTGTATTTTTGGGCTCCAAAATCACTTCAAATGGTGACTGCAGTCATGAAATTAAAAGACGCTTATTCCTTGGAAGAAAAATTATGACCAATCTAGCCAGCATATTATAAAGCAGAAACATTACTTTGTCAACAAATATCCATCTTTTCAAGGCTATGGTTTTTCCAGTAGTCATGTATGGATGTGAGAGTTGGACTATAAAGAAAGCTGAGCACTGAAGAATTGATGCTTTTGAACTGTGGTGTTGGAGACGACTCTTGAGAGTACCTTGGACAGCAGGGAGATCCAACAAGTCCATTCTAAAGGAGATCAGTCCTGGGTATTCATTGGAAGGACTGATGTTGAAGCTGAAACTCCAATACACTGGCCACCTCACGTGAAGAGTTGACTCACTGGAAAAGACTCTGATGCTGGGAGGGATTGGGGGCAGGAGGAGAAGGGGATGAGATGGCTAGATGAGATGGCTGGATGGCATCATCGACTTGATGGACATGAATTTGAGTAAACTCCAGGAGTTGGTGATGGACAGGGAGGCCTGACTTGCTATGATTCATGGGGTCACAAAGAGTCAGACATGCCTGAGTGACTGAACTGAACTGACTGAATCAGAATTTGGATGCTTGAAATTTATTAGATTATTTTAAACTTTGCTCTTAGCAATTAGCTCTAAAAATATCTAGATAATTTAAATAATTGTAGGTATGATTTTTTTAAAAGATTTAAATGTGACAAGCAATACTGAATTGATTTGCTTTACAACCTTGGCAGAAAATAATTGTAAATAAAAGAGCTAGGATTAAGCACTGAAAGAGTAGAGGAGTCCTACAGGAGTTAGTCATGTCAACACAAAGGCAAAATCGATTATGAAAAAATTGCCTTAAAATTACCTGGAAAATACAGTTAACACAATCCTGTGTACCCAATGTAATCCAGAAAATTGTTTGCACACTAAAATTTGAGAAACATTGAAATAGAATAAGGAAAGAACAAAAGAAATTGTACATATCACTCTGCTTTAACTATAATGAAATCTGTAGAAATAAGTTGGGGTAAGTGGGGACTGCAAAGTGTTTTACCTTGCACGTCAATTCAACCAATTATAACACTAAGCCCTTATCTCAATTTATTTTTTTATTTTTTATTTTTATTTTTTTTAAGAGATTCATTATGTGATGTGAGAGGTTAGATTCTAAAGTTAGCATATCATGTTACTGTACCCTAGCCTACGACTCCACTGATCTAGAAGGACCACCTATCCCCAAATTGTTCCTACTGCTGCTTCAGTGTTCCTATCTCACAGGCAGAAGATGCTTGAAGATTAGAGGAAAGGCAAATGTTTTCTAGACAAAGCAATTGCATCATTTTTGGCTAGGTACCTAATCTCTCTGGATAGTTTAATTCATACTGTCCAGATCTCTATGTATCAGAGAGTCAGTTCAGTCACTCAGTCGTGTCAGATTCTGAGACCACATGGACTGCAGCACACCAGGTCTCCCTGTCCATCACCAGCTCCTGAAGATTACTCAAGCTCATGTCCATTGAGCCAGTGATACCATCCAACCATCTCGTCCTCTGTCATCCCCTTCTCTTTCCACCCTCAATCTTTTCCAGCATCACGGCCTCTCAAATGATTCAGTTCTTCATGCCAGGTGACCAAAGTACTGGAGTTTCAACTTCAGCATCAATCCTTCCAATGAATATACAAGATTGATTTCCTTTAGAATGGACCAGTTGGATCTCCTTGCACAGTCCAAGGGACTCTCAAGAGTCTTCTCCAACAATACAGTTCAAAAGCATCAGTTCTCAGCGCTCAGCTTTCTTTATAGTCTAACTCTTACATCCATACATGACTACTGGAAAAACCTATAGTTAGTTCCATTAAAGGTGTTGTCAGGGCTTCCATGATAGATCAGTTGGTAAAGAATCTGCCTGTAATGCAGGAGATCTTGGTTTGATTCCTGGGTCTGGGAGATCTGCTGGAGAATGGATAGGCTATCCATTCCAGTATTCTTGGGCTTCCCTTGTGGCTCAGCTGGTAAAGAATTTGCCCATAATGCAGGAGACTTGGGTTTGATCCCTGGGTTGGGAAGATCCCCTGGAGAAGGAAAAGCTACCCATTCCAGTATTGTAGCATGAATTACATGGACTGTATAGTCCATTGGATCACAAAGAGTTGGACAGGACTGAGTGACTTTCACTTCTCAAGGGTATTGTTACCTACCTGTGCTGTCCAATATTAAAGCTACTAGCCACATGTGGCTACCTAAATAAAAATTAATTTAAGATAAGTAAAACTTAACATTCAGTCCCTCAGTCATACTAGCCACATTTCATGTGCTCAATAACCACATGTGTATAGTGGTTGCCATTTTAGACAATACAGATTCAGAATATTTCCATCATCACTGAAACTTCTACTGGGTAGCACTGGTATAACCATGGATATCAATGAAAGTGTTAGTCACTCAGTCGTGTCTGACTTTTTGCAGACCCCATGGACTATAGCCTGCCAGGCTCTTCTAGAAGTCCATGGAGTTCTCCAGGCAAGAACACTGGGGTGGGTTGCCATTCCCTTCTCCAGAGGATCTTCCCAAGCCAGAGACTGAACCCCAGTCTCCCACATTACAGGCAGATTCTTTACTGTCTGAGCCATTAGGCAAGCCCCATGGGTCTCATTGCTTTGTGATATCATTTCTGGGGAAAATTCAACAAGCAATTGGGGTAAATATTATACTATAACTAACAGACTAGTAATTTAATTACTTATAAGAATTCATTTACCTATACTTTGAGTAATACCCATTTACAATCAATAATGTCACTTTGCTGATGAAAGAAATGTTTTATTTGTATTCCAGAAATAGAGAAATATTGTGCCTAAGGTTATGGAAATAGCAAGATACAATCCAGCATATTAGGCATTATAAAACATTTATTTCTCTCCTCTATATACTCTGTGGGGACAGGATATACTTTCTATATAATGCACTGTTATAAACTGACCAGAGTATTTGAACCAAAAATAAAAATTAAGCATAGTGTCTGCTATCGAGAGAAATTGCTCAACCCTTTATCCATTACCCTTGATGGTTGTTCATTTCTGGGAAAGTGAATTTGAGTACAAATGTCAAAAACATGCTAATCTCTACTGCAGGGAATTCATTTTCAAACACAAAGCTTTCTTGTTTGATTTTCATATGGAATCTGAGAGACAGAACTACATAAGTATGACAGTCTATTGCCTTTTTCCATCCAATAACACACCCACAGGGCTTTGTGTCTCCCTCAGTTAACTGGTTTCCCACTTGTATCCAAAGCATAAAGGTAAAATACACAAGGACAAAGAAATAAATACTAGCAAAAGNCCATTAGGCAAGCCCCATGGGTCTCATTGCTTTATGATATCATTTCTGGAGAAAATTCAACAAGCAATTGGGGTAAATATTATACTATAACTAACAGACTAGTAGTTTAATTACTTATAAGAATTCATTTACCTATACTTTGAGTAATACCCATTTACAATCAATAATGTCACTTTGCTGATGAAAGAAATGTTTTATTTGTATTCCAGAAATAGAGAAATATTGTGCCTAAGGTTATGGAAATAGCAAGATACAATCCAGCATATTAAGCATTATAAAACATTTATTTCTCTCCTCTATATACTCTGTGGGGACAGGATATACTTTCTATATAATGCACTGTTATAAACTGACCAGAGTATTTGAACCAAAAATAAAAATTAAGCATAGTGTCTGCTATTGAGAGAAATTGCTCAACCCTTTATCCATTACCCCTGATGGTTGTTCATTTCTGGGAAAGTGAATTTGAGTACAAATGTCAAAAACATGCTAATCTCTACTGCAGGGAATTCATTTTCAAACACAAAGCTTTCTTGTTTGATTTTCATATGGAATCTGAGAGACAGAACTACATAAGTATGACAGTCTATTGCCTTTTTCCATCCAATAACACACCCACAGGGCTTTGTGTCTCCCTCAGTTAACTGGTTTCCCACTTGTATCCAAAGCATAAAGGTAAAATACACAAGGACAAAGAAATAAATACTAGCAAAAGGACTTAAGTCAACTTTTCATGCTGGGTTCATTAGATTTTTTGCAACTCTAGTTCACTCATTTAACTATTATTACTGGGCACATACTACATGCCAGACACCGTTGCATGCACGAGAGAGAAACAGCTCCTGCCCCTCATGGGCCTTTAAGTTTATGGAGCTTGAGTAAGTGGAAAGCAAGGAAAACAACATAAAAATGTAAATAAATGTATAAATAAGATCATTTTAGTTAATGAGACAAATTCTGTGAAGAAATTAAAACAGGCTAATGAGCAAAAGGGCTTCCCTCCTGGCTCAGATGGTAAAGAATCTACCTTCAATGCAGGAGACCTGGGTTCAATTCCTGGGTTGGGAAGATGCCCTGAAGGGGAAAATGGCAACCCACTCCAGTATTCTTGCCTGAATCCCATGGACAGAGGAGCTGGGCGGGCCCCAGTCCTTGGGACTGGAAAGAGTCAGATACAACGTAAGAACTAAACAACAACAATGGGAAAAATGTAACTAATGCAAGGGACTTTAGGTAGGGTGCTNCTTGAAGGGGAAAATGCCAACCCACTCCAGTATTCTTGCCTGAATCCCATGGACAGAGGAGCCGGGCGGGCCGCAGTCCTTGGGACTGGAAAGAGTCAGATACAACGTAAGAACTAAACAACAATAACAATGGGAAAAAAGTAACTAATGCAAGGGACTTTAGGTAGGGTGCTCAAAAGGTCCCCCATAGTGGGTGATGACAGATGACAACTGAGTTGATATCAGCTGTGCAAAGACACAGAGGTAGAGGACTTCAAGAAGACAAAACAGTATGTAAAATCCCTGAAGCAGAAATAGTCAAGGTGCTTAAGAAATAATATATTTTTATAAAGGCTAGGAGAAGGCAATGGCACCCCACTCCAGTACTTTTGCCAGGAAAATCCCATTGACTGAGGAGCCTGGTAGACTGCAGTCCATGGGGTCGCAAAGACTCAGACACCACTGAGCGACTTCACTTTGACTTCACTTTCATGCATTGGAGAAGGAAATGGCAACCCACTCCAGTATTCTTGCCTAGAGAATCTCAGGGATGGAGGAGCCTGGTGGGCTGCCGTCTATGGGATCGCACAGAGTCAGACATGACTGAAGTGTCTTAGCAGCAGTAGCAGCAGCAAGATTGATAAACTGTAGGAAAAAAGACAATAGTAGGGAATGAGTTTAGGCATAGGTAGAAGGAAGATATTAAATTCTTACTGGCTTGGTAATAAGCTAGGAATTTATTTTAATTGCAATACAGAGCCATTAGAAGCACTTTAAACATGGAAGTGATACTTTCTGTGTTCTGTTTTTAAAATATCAGGATGACATCTTTGTGCAACTAACAGAAATGGTAACATGACTAGAATGGTAACAAAGGAGATGGGAAAATATAGAACCAGGATGTATCTTGGATGTAAAGTAAACATAACTTTTTTAATAGTGATGGGCAATGAAGAAAAAAGGATGGTTAAGGATGAATCCCAGTTCCTGTCCTGAGTAAATGTATGGATGGTGGTTCCATTGAAAACAAATGCAGTTGTAATAAACTACACTACACAATCTTATTAATCTCTGTCCACAGTTCTACATGCACACTGTCTATCAGATCTAATTCTTCAAATCTGTTTGTCACTTCCACTGAATAATTGTAAAGGATTTTATTTAGGCCATACCTGAATAGTCTAGTGGTTTTCCCTACTTTCTTCAATTTAAGTCTGAATTTGGGAATAAAGTGTTCATGATCTGAGCCATAGTCAGCTCCTGGTTTTTCTTGCCTTTTTTTTTTTTTTTTTTCTTTTTGCTAACTGTATAGAGCTCCTCCATGTTTAGCTGCAAAGACTATTATCAATCTGACTTCAGCACTGACCATCTGGTGATGTCCATGTGTAAAGTCTTCTCTTGTGTCATTGGAAGAGGGTATTTGCTATGAACAGTGTGTCCTCATGGCAAAATTCTGTTAGCCTTTGCCCTGCTTCATTTTGGACTCCAAGGCCAAGCTTCCCTGTTACTCTGGGTATCTCTTGACTTCCTACTTTTGCATTCCAGTTCCCTATGATGAAAAGGACATCTTTTAGGGGGTGTTAGTTCCAGAAGGTCTTGTAGGACTGCAAAAAACTGTTCAACTTCATCATCTTCAGCATTAGTGGTTGGGGCATAGACTTGGATTACTGTGATATGAATGATTTGCCTTGGAAATGAACAGAGATCATTGTCATGTTTGAGATTGTACCCAAGTACTGTATTTCATGCCCTTTTGTTGGCTATGAGGGCTACTCCATTTCTTCTAAGGGATTCTTGCCCACACCAGTAGATATAATGGTTGTCTGAATTAAATTTGCCCAATCCGGTCCATTTTAGTTCACTGATTTCTAAAATGTCAGTGTTCACTCTTACCATTTCCTGTTGGACCACTTGATTTACCTTGATTCATGGACCCACATTCCAGGTTCCTATGGAATGTTGTTCTTTACAGCATCAGACTTAACTTCCATCACCGGCCACATCCACAGTAGGGCGTTGTTTTCACTTTGGCTCAGCCTATTCATTCTTTCTGAAGCTATTTCTCCACTCTTCTCCAGTAGCATATTGGGCACCTACCAACCAGGGGAGTTCATCTTTCAGTGTCATATGTTTTTGTCTTTTCATACTGTTCATGGGGTTCTCAAAACTACCATGTAATTGCACTCATCTCACACACTGTAAAATAATGCTCAAAGTTGTCCAAGGTAGGCTTCAACAATATATGAATTGAGAACTTCCATGTGCTCAAGCTGGATTTAGAAAAGGCAAAGGAAGAAGATATCAAATTGCCAACATCCACTGGATCATCAAAAAAGGAAGGGAATTCCATAGAAATATTTACTTCAGCTTCATTGACTACACTAAAGCCTTTGACTGTGTTCAGTTTTTCAGTTCAGTCACTCAGCCATGTCCAACACTTTGTGACCCCATGAACTGCAGCATGCCAGACTTCCCTGTCCATCACCAACTCCTGGAGCTTGCTCATACTCATGTCCCATCAAGTCAGTGATGCCATCCAACCATCTCATTATCTGCCATCCCCTTCTCCTCCCACCCCTTAGCTTTCCCAGCATCAGGGACTTTTCCAATGAGTCAGGTCTTCGCATGAAGTGGCCAAAGTATTGGAGTTTCAGCTTCAACACACGTGCTTCTGATGAATATTCAGGACTGATTTCCTTAAGGCTTGACTGTTTGGATCTCCTTGCAGTCCAAAGGACTCTCAAGAGTCTTCTCCAACACCAAAATTCAAAAACATCAACTCTTCAGTGCTCAGCTTTCTTAAAACATCCTCTGACCAGAGATTTGATTCCCTATCAGGCTTGATGCAGTTGCTTTTTAGCAAAAAACCACTGCATAATATATAATTTTATCTCAACACATCATAATAACCTTAACATGTGCATAAACGTATAAACATATTAGTCATTCAGTCATGTCCAATTCTTTGCAACCCATGGACTGTATGTAGCCCATCAGTCTCCTCTCTCCATGGAATTCTCTGAGCAAGAACACTGGAGTGGGTTGCCATTTCCTATTTGAGGGGATCTTCCTGTCCTAGGGATCAAACCCAGGTCTCCTGCATTGCAGGAGACTCTTTATGATCTGAACCTCCACAAACTTATATGTATGCTCTTAGGCTATCAGAACACTCAGATTGGAAAAGTGAAGTGAAGTCACTCAGTCGTGTCCGACTCTTCGTGACCCCATGGACTGCAGCCTACCAGGCTCCTCCATCATGGGATTTTCCAGGCAAGAGTACTGGAGTGGGGTGCCATTGCCTTCTCCAAAGAAACTGTAAATATAACCCATTCAACATCTCAAGTACCTGAATTCAAATTCTTGCTTTGACACTGTGTAATCTTAGACAAGTTACTTAACCTCTTTAAGTCTTATCTGAAAATGAGGGAACTAACATTGGCTTTATAGGATTTGTGTGAGATTATATGAGACAGTCTATGTAAATCACCTCAAATATTGCCTATGATATGAGAGATGTTCAATAAAGAAGAGAGCCCTCTTTGCATTTCTTCCTACTCCTCCAGTGCTAGGAATTGCCAGGGTGTCTCTTAGCCTCATCTGTTCCATCAACTTAGCAAGCTTAGCATAAAATAGTGTCTCTTTCCTGGTCGTTTCAACAAAAGTTCTAGATTTGTCTTACTTTCATGTGTGCATCCCAGAACTAAATACTGATAATTGAGATATAGAATATGGCCAGATATGGCTCACTTGACCACTCCTGGAATAAGAGAATGGGCTGAGATTTCCCCAAACCATGTCTAATGAACATGAGAGAAGGGTGGTTCCACAAAAGGAAATAAAATTGAGGTTACAAAGAGACAGTAATGAATGCTGATCAGAAGAAAAACACATACACTATGATGTATATACATTCATTTCTTGAAAATATTTAGAAATATTAATAATTTTTGCCCCAATTCTATTTTAAAAATGCAAATCTTTCAAGTCTACCGTCACCACTGCGCTGTTCAGGGGAATCAGTATCATACTGTAGGATTGGTTCTAGAGCACAGGTTTGTTGTTCAGTTGCTAAGTTGTGTCTGACTCTTTGAA
>SJYW01010540.1:76611-90041 GCA_006410735.1 Raphicerus campestris | reverse complement strand
AAGGGGCCTATAGATCGAGAAATATAAGCCAGACCAAGGAACTATCCAAAAGTGAACTGACCCCACAGTGCCCACAACACCAGAGAAAGTTCTAGTTATATCTTTACTATGTTTATGATCATTCTGTCTTTTGTTTTCTTTTCTTCTCTTTTTTAACTTTTAAAAAAATTTTAATTCCTCTATTACTCCTTTAATTTTCATTTTTATAACCTACAATTACTTTTCAAAAAAAAGAACCTACTTTTAAAGCAAACTAAAAAAAATTTAATAAAACAATAATTTTAANGTTTATGATCATTCTGTCTTTTGTTTTCTTTTCTTCTCTTTTTTAACTTTTAAAAAAATTTTAATTCCTCTATTACTCCTTTAATTTTCATTTTTATAACCTACAATTACTTTTCAAAAAAAAGAACCTACTTTTAAAGCAAACTAAAAAAAATTTAATAAAACAATAATTTTAATAAGAATAATGCTTCTTGTGACCATATGCATAAACCCATAATTTTAATAATAAGAATAAAAAACAAACACTTGTCATGATATAAAACACTTGCCATGATATGTCATAAGTGACATGTCATGATAAGTGACATGTCATGTCATGATAAGGGACTTATGTTTTATATCCTGACATAAGTCACTTATTGCAACAAGTGTTTTATATCATGACATAAGTCAGTGATCGCGAGATAAGTCACTTATCGTGACAAGTGTTTTATATCGCGACATAAGTCTGTGTTTTATATTGTGACATAAGTCACATATCATGACAAGTTTTTATATCGCGACATAAGTCACTTATTGGGACAAGTGTTTTATATCACGACAAGTGTTTTAATTTGCTACATAAGTCACTTATCATGACAAGTTCTTTATATCGCGACAAGTGTTTTATATCGCCACAAGTGTTTTATATCCTGACTTAAGTCACTTATCGCGACAAGTGTTTTTATATCACAACAAGTGTTTTATATCACGACATAAGTCACTTATCGCAACAAGTTTTTATATCGTGACATAAGTCACTTATCGTGACAAGTTCTTGATATCAAGACAAGTGTTTTATATCATGATATAAGTCAACTATCGTGACAAGTGTTTTATATCATGACAAGAGGTTTATATCGTGACATAAGTCACTTATCACGACAAGCGTTTTACATTGCGACAAGTGTTTTTATATCACAAGTGTTTTATATCGGGACATAAGTCACTTATTGTAACAAGTGTTTTATATCATGATATAAGTCAACTATCGTGACAAGTGTTTTATATCGTGACATAAGTCACCGTGACATAAGTCACTTACTGTAACAAGTGTTTTATATTGTGACATATGTGATATAAGTCACTTACCGGGACAAGTGTTTTATATCGTGACATAAGTCACTTACCGTGACATGTCACTATCACTACAAGTGTTTTTATATCGCAACAGGTGTTTTATATCACGACATAAGTCACATCACGACAAGTTGTTGATATTGCGACAAGAGGTATATATCGCGACATAAGTCACTTATCGTGACACGTGTTTTATATTGCGATGTGTTTTATATCAACTTATGTCGCGATATAAAACACTTTGTCACGACAAGTGACTTATGTTGTGATATAAGACACTTGTCGTGATGTAAAAACACTTGTAAACACTTTTATATTGCGACATAAGTCACTAATCGCGACAAGTGTTTCATATCGCGACAAGTGTTTTTATATCGAGACAAGTGTTTCATATCGCGACAAGTGTTTTTATATCGAGACAAGTGTTTTATATCGTGACATAAAGTCACTTATCGCGACCTAAGTCACTTTTCACAAGTGTTTTATATCACGACATAAGTCACTTATCGCAACAAACGTTTTATATCACAACTAGTGTTTTTATATCGTGACATAAGTCACTTATCACAAGTGTTTTATATCGCGACATAAGTCATTTATCGTGACAAGTGTTTTATATCGTGACATAAGTCACCGTGACATAAGTCACTTACTGTAACAAGTGTTTTATATTTTGACATATGTGATATAAGTCACTTACCGGGACAAGTGTTTTATATCGTGACATAAGTCACTTACCGTGACATGTCACTATCACTACAAGTGTTTTTATATCACAACAGGTGTTTTATATCACGACATAAGTCACATCACGACAAGTTGTTGATATTGCGACAAGAGGTATATATCGCGACATAAGTCACTTATCGTGACACGTGTTTTATATTGCGATGTGTTTTATATCAACTTATGTCGCGATATAAAACACTTTGTCACGACAAGTGACTTATGTTGTGATATAAGACACTTGTCGTGATGTAAAAACACTTGTAAACACTTTTATATTGCGACATAAGTCACTAATCGCGACAAGTGTTTCATATCGCGACAAGTGTTTTTATATCGAGACAAGTGTTTCATATCGCGACAAGTGTTTTTATATCGAGACAAGTGTTTTATATCGTGACATAAAGTCACTTATCGCGACCTAAGTCACTTATCACGACAAGTGTTTTATATCATGACATAAGTCATCATGACATAAGTCACTTACAATGACAAGTGTTTTATATCGTGACATAAGTCAGTTATCGTGACATAAGTCACTTATCGTGATTCTTCTTCTTCTTCTTCCCCAATCTTCAGTAACCATTTTTACTTGAGAGCGAGATTACTGGCTTGACGGCTCTCTTCTCTTTGCACTCTCCTTTTTCTCCACAAGGTCGCCTCTGTCTCCTCCCTTCCACTTCTCTTCTATACCCAAATCTGTGATTTTCTGCCTGTTCCAGAGAGTGGAGAACACTTAAGGAACCATGGCGACAGACCAAAAAACAAACAAACAAACAAACGGTGACCATGGCGACCGACCCAAACAAACAAAATCGTAACCATGGAGACTGACCAAACAGCCATGGGGTACCTCGAGGGCAAGCCACAGATAACTGTGTCCACTCAATGGGGAGCTGGACACCGATGCTGCAGCTGGGGAGGAAAGTGGCCATGCCCGTCCCCAGGCGAGACGACGCCTGACTCGCCTCTGGGGCCTCCAGGGGAACCCCAAGACCTATGTCAGCATGGGCGAGGCAGCTCAGGCTCTGGCCTCAGCACCAGACGAGGACTGAGGACCCGATGATGACTGGGGAGGAACCCAGAGGCGCCTCGTAAGTCGCATAGAGACTGGACTCTCCAGAGGCCACAGGGGCAGGTCCCTGGGTTCCCCGTCATAACTCCAGAGGACCCCGCTGCAACTCAAGAAAAATCAGAAGATTCTCCCCTGCAGGTGGAGTGAGGCCCTTGTCCGTTGTGGCATCTCGTGGGAAATCACCCCTTCCCTGTTGGACCTAGAAAGGATCCTTGACATCCTTGTGGTGACACAAGAAGTTCCCTGCCCCACACGTCTCAACTCGAGAGGAACCACGAGGGTCCCACCGCGACTCAAGATGAGTGTTGTTTTGCCCTCCTCAGCTCCAGATGAGGGGCCCTTTCCCTGCTCTGTCGGGAAAGGGTTCCCTGCGCTCCCCTCGCATCCCAAGTGGAGGCGCTCACACCAGGAGAGTCGGGAGGAGCCTTAGGGTTCAGGCTACCATTTCGCTAGACCCCCAAATACCTCGTCCACTCCAGATGCACCTGACAGCCCTGCACTGCCTCAACTGTCACCCCAAGGCTCGACTTCCTACACAGTGGCATGTGTGACAGCCCTTGGGTACCTGGAGGGCAAGCCACAGATCCCTGTGTCCGCTGAACAGAGAGACAGACAGTGTTACTGCACCTGGGGAGGAATGCGGTGGTGCATGTCCCCAGGCGAGATGAGGGCTGACTTGCCTGTGGGGGCTCCAGGGGAACCCCAAGTCCTATGTCAGCACGGGTGAGGCAAGCTCAGGCGCCAGCTTCAGCACGCCACAAGCACTGAGGAACTGGCGACATCTGGGGAGGAAACCCCAGAAGCGCCTGGCAACTCTCACAAGACTAGCTTCTCCTTAGGCCACAGGGGCGGGACCCTGGGGTCCGCATCGTAACTCGACAGGACCCCGCAGCAACTCGAGAAAAACCAGAAGCTTCTACCCTGCAGGCGAGGTGAGGCCCTTGTCCGCTGCGGCGCCTTGGGGGAAATCACCCCTTCCCTCTTGGACCTCAAAAGGCTCCTTCATACCCTTGCTGTGACCCAAGAAGTTCCACGCCGCACCTGTCCCCACAGGAAAGAAACACCGAGGGTCCTGCCAGGATTGAAGAAGGGCCCTGTTTTCCCCTGCTCAGCTCCAGATGAGGGTCCCTTTCCCTGCTCCATTGGGAAAGGATTCCCGGCATTCCACTCGCATCCCAAGTGGAGGCACACGCACCAGGGAAGTCGGGAAGAGCCTCAGGGGTCGGGCCACCATTCCCCAAGACCCCCAAATGCCTCGTCCACACATGATGAATCTGACTGCCCTGCACTGCCTCGGCTGTCACCCCGAGGCTCTATTCCAGACACACTGGCTCGTGTGACAGCTCTGGGATATCTGGAGGGCAAGCCACAGATCCCTGTGTACGCTTGTCGGGGAGCAGAACACTGCTGCTGCAGCTGGGGAGGAAAGCAGCAGTGCACGTCTCCAGGAGAGATGAGGCCTGACTCCCCTGTCAGAGTTCCAGGGTAACCCCAAGAACTATGTCAGCATGGGCCAGGCAAGCTCAGTCTTCGGCTTCAGCACCAGATGAGGACTGAGGACCCAGCGATGACTGGAGAGGAATAACCAGAGGCGCCTCACACCTCGCACGGAGACTGGCCTCTCCTGAGGCCACAGGGGCAGGTTCGTGACGTCCCCGTAGTAACTCGAGACGACATACCTGCAACTCGAGAAAAACCAGAAGCTTCTCCCCTTCAGGCGGGGTAAGGCCCTTTTCCTCAGCGGCGTCTCTTGGGAAATCACCCTTTCCCTCTTCGACCTCGAAAGGCTCCTTCACACCCTTGCTGTGACCCTAGAAGTTCCCCAGCCCACCTGACCCCACACGAGAGGAACACTTAGGGTCCTGCCAGGACTCAAGAGGAGCCCCGTTTTCCCCTGCTCAGCTCCAGATAAGAGGCCCTTTCCGTGTTCTGGTGGGAAAGGGTTCCCGGCGCTTCCCTCGCATCCCAAGAGGAAACGCTCACACCAGGAGTGTCGGAAGGAGCCTCAGGGGTCGGACCACCATTCCCCAAGACCCCCACATACCTCGTTCACTCCAGATGAACTTGAATGCCCTGCACTGCCTCAACTGTCATCCCACAGCTCAACTCCCAACAAACTGGCACGTGTGACAGCCCTGTGGTACCTCGAGGGCAAGCCACAGATCCCTGTGTCCTCTTGATGGGGAACCAGACACTGCTGCAGCTGGGGAGGAAAGCGGCCATGCACATCTCAATGTGAGACGAGGCGTGACTTCCCTGTTGTGGGTCCAGGGAGACCCCAAGACCTATGTCAGCACAGGCGTGGCAAGCTCAGGTTCTGGCCTCAGCACCAGAGGAGGACTGAGCACTCGGTGACGACTGGGGAGGAATACCCAGAGTGGCCATGCAACATGCACGGAGACTGGCCTCTCCTGAGACCACAGGGGCGAGTCCCTGGGGTCCTCATCGTAACTTGAGAAGACCCCGTGGAAACTCGAGAAAAACTAGAAACTTCTCCCCTACAGGGGAGGTGAAGACCTTGTCCACTGCGGCTTCTCAGGGGAAATCCCCCCTTCCATCTTGGACCTCGAAATGTTCCTTCACACCCTTGCTGTGACCCAAGATGTTCCCCGCCCCAGCCTTCCCCACTCGAGAGGAACCCCGAGGGTCCCGCCTCAATTCAAGAGGAGCCCTGTTTTCCCCTGCTCAGCTCCCGATGAGGGGTGCTTTCCGTGTTCCATAGGGAAAGGGCTTCTGGCATTCCCCTCTTATCCCAAGAGGAGGCACTGGCACCAGGAGAGTCAAGAGGAACCTCAGGGGTCGGGCCACTGTTCCCCAAGACCCCCAAATGCCTCGTCCACTCCAGATGCACCTGACTGCCTTGCACTGCCTCGGATGTCATCCGAGGCTCGACTTCCAACACACTTGCATGTGTGACACCCCTGGGGTACCCCGAGGGCAAGCCACAGTTACCTGTGTCCTCTCGATGGGGAGCCGCACACTGCTGCTGCAGCTGGGGAGGAAAGCAGCCGTGCACGTCTCCAGGCAAGACGAGGCCTGGCTCCCCTGTGGGGGCTCCACGGGAACCCCAAGACCTATGTCAGCACGGGCGAGGCAAGCTCAGGCTTGGCCTCTGCACGAGACAAGGACTGAGGACCCTGGGAAAACTGGGGAGGGATCCTCAGAGGCCCCTGGCAACTTGCAAGGACACTGGCCTCTCCTGAGGCCACAGATGCGGGTCCCTGGGTTCTCCGTTATAACACGAGAGGACCCCCTCAAACCTCGAGAAAAACCAGAAACTTCTCTCGTGCAGGCGGGGTGAGGCCCTGGTCTGCTTTGGCATCTCACAGGAAATCATCCCTTCCCTCTTGGACTTCGAAAGGCAACTTCACACCCTTGCTGTGAACCAAAAAGTTCCCCGCCTTACCGTCCCCACTCGAGATGAAACCCAAGGGTTCAGCTGTGACTATAGAGGAGCCCTGTTTTCCCCTGCTCAGCTCCAGATGAGTGTCCCATTCACTGCCCCGTCCGGAAAAGGTTCCAGGCGTCCCCTCACATCCCAAGAGGAGGTGCTCACACCAGGAGAGCCTGGGGGAGCCTCAGGGGTCGGGCCACCATTCCCCAAGACCCCAGATGCCTCGTCCACTTCACATGAACCTGACTGCCCTGCACTGCCTTGACTGTTACCCCATGGCTCGACTCCCGACACACTGACACGTGTGACAGACCTGGGGTTCCTGAACGGCAAGCCACAGATCCATGTGTCCGCTTGATGGGAAGCCGGACACTGCTGCTGCAGCTGGGGAGGAGAGCAGCCGTGCACATCTGCAGGCGAGACGAGGCCTGACTCCCCTGTGGGTGATCCAGGGGAATGACAAGATCGATGTCAGCATGGGCTAGGCAAGCTCAGGCTCTGGCCTCAGCACCAGATGATGACTGAAGTCCCAAGACGACAGGGGAGGAATCCCCAGAGGCACCTCCCAACTCGCAAGGAGACTGGCCTCTCTTGAGGTTACAGGGCAGGTACCTAGGGTCCCCGTCGTAACTGGAGAAGACCCTGTTGCAACTCGAGAAAAAACAGAAGCTTCTCCCCTGCAGGCGATGTGAGGCACTTGTCTGCTGTGGGTCACGGGGGAAATCACCCCTTCCATTTGGACATCGAAAGGCTCCTCACACCCTTGCTGTGACCCAAGAAGTTTCCTGCCCAACCCTTCCCCACTCGTTAGGAACCCGGAGGGTCCCACTGCAACTCAACAGGAGCCCCGTTTTCCCCTGCTCCGCTCCAGATGAGGGGCCCTTTCCTTGCTCTGTCAGGAATGTGTTCCCTGCACTCCATTCACATCCCAAGAGGTGGTGATCACACCATGAGAGTCGGGAGGAGCCTCAGGGTTTGGGCCACCATTCCCCAAGACACCCGACTGCCTCGTCCACTCCAGATGAACCTGACTGCCCTGCACTGCCTCGACTGTCACCCCGAGGCTCGGCTCCCGACACACTGACACGTGTGACAGACCTGGGGTACCTCGAGGGCTAGAAAAAGATCCCTGTGTCCGCTCAGTGGGGAGCCGGACACTGCTGCTGCACCTGGTGAGGAAAGTGGCCGTGCACGTCTCCAGATGAGACGAGGCAGGACTCCACTGTGGGGGCTCCACGGGAACCCCATGACCTATGTCAGCACGGGCGAGGAAAGCTCAGGCTTTGGCCTCAGCACCAGAAGAGGACAGAGGACACGGCGACAGCTGGGGAGGGATCCCCAGAAGTGACTCACAACTCGCTTCGAGACTGGCCTCTCCTGAGGCCACAGGGATCCCAGTCGTAACTCAAGAGGACCCCGCTGCAATACTAGAAAAACCAAAAGCTTCTCCCCTGAAGGCGTGGTGAGGCCCTTGTCTGCTGCAGCCTCTGGGGGGAAATCACCCCTTCCCTCTTGGACCTTGAAAGGCTCCTTCACACACTTGCTGTGACCCAGGAGGTTCCCTGCCCCACATGTCCCCACTCGAGAGGAACCCTGAGGGTCCCTGCTCTGTCGGGTAAGTGTTCCCAGCATTTCTCTAGCATCCCAAGAGTAGGCGCTCGCACCAGGTGAGTCGGGAGAAGCCTCAGGGGTCGGGCCACCATTCCCCAATACCCCAAAATGCCTCGTCCATTCCAGATGAATCTGACTCCTCTGCACTGCCTCGACTGAAACCCCGAGGCTCGACTCCCAGCACACTGGCACGTGTGACAGGCCTGGGGTACCTCGAGGGCAAGCCACAGATCCCTGTGTCTGCTCGACGGGGAGCCAGACACTGCTGTTGCAACTCGCGAGGAAAGTGGCCGTGCACGTCTCCAGGCGCGACAAGGCCTGACTCCCCTGTGGATGATCCAGGGGACCCAAAGGCCTGAGTCAGCACGGGCGAGAAAAGCTCAGCCTTCAGTCTCAGCAAAAGACGAGGACTGAGGGCACTGCGATGACTGCGGAGGAATCCCCAGAGGCCTTTCGAATCTCTCTCGGAGACTGGATTCTCCTTAAGTCACAGGGGCGGGTCCCTATGATCCAAGTCGTTACTCGAGAGGACGTTACCGCAACTCGAGAGAAACCAGAAACTTCTCCCCTGCAGTCAGGGTGAGGCTCTTGTCCACTGCAGCGTCTTGGGGGAAATCACCCATTCCCTCTTGGACCTCGAAATCCTCCTTCACACCCTTGCTGTGACACAAGAAATTCCCTGCCCCACCAGTCCCCACTGAGAGGAACCCCGTGGGTCCAGCCGTGACTCAAGAGGAGCCCCGTTTTTCCCTGCTAAGCTCCAGATGAGAGGCTCATTCCCTGTTTTATCGGGAAAGGGTTCCCGGCACTCCCCTCGAATCCCAATAGGAGGCATTCGCACGAGGAGAGTCGGGAGCAGCCTCAGGGGTTAAGACACCATTCTCCAAGACCCCCAAATGCCTCGTCCAATCCAGATGAACCTCACTGCCCTGCAATGCCTTGACTGTCACCCTGAGTCTTGACTCGCATCACACTGGCATGAGTGACAGCCCTGGGGTACTTTGAGGTCAAGCCACAGACCCCTGTGTCTTCCCTACGGGGAGCCGGACAGTGTTGCTGCAGCTGGGGAGGGAAGAGGCCATGCACGTCTCCATGAGATATGAGGCCTGATTCCCCTATGGGGGCTCCAGGGAAACCCCAAGACCTATGTCAGCACTGGCGAGGCTAGCTCAGGATCCGGCCTCAGGACGAGTCGAGGACTGAGGACCTGGCGTTGACTGGGGAGGTATCCCCAAAGGCTCCTCCCAACTCGCACGGAGACTGGCTTCTCCTGAGGCCACAGGGGCAGATCACTGGGGTCCCCGTCGAACTTCGACAGGACCCCGCCGCAACTCGAGAAAATCCAAAAGCTTCTCGCCTGCAGGCGGGGTGAGGCCCTTGTGCACTGCAGTGTCTCGGGGGAAATCCCCCCTTCCCTCTTTGACCTGGAAAGGCTCCTTCAAGCCTTGCTGTGAAAGAAGAAGATCCCCGCCCCACCCATCCCCACTTGAGAGGAACCCCGAGGGTCCCGCTGTGACTCAAGGGGAGCCCCGTTTTCCCCTGCTCTGCTCCAGATGAGGGGCCCTTTCCCTCTCCGTCGGAAAAGGGTTCCCGGCACTCCCCTTGCATCCCGAGAGGAGGCGCTCCCACCAGGAGAGTCGGGAGGAGCCTCAAGGGTCAGGCACGATTCCTCAAGACACCCAAATGCTTCATGCACTCCAGCTGCACCTGACTGCCAGGCACTGCCTCGACTTTCACTCAAGGCTCGACTTCCGACTCACTGGCAGGTGTGACAGCAGTGGGGTACCTCTAGGCAAGCCTCAGACCCTGTGTGCGCTCGACGGGAAGCAGGACACTGCTGCTGCAGCTGGGCAGGAAAGCGGCCGTGCACGTCTCCAGGGGAGACGAGGCCTGACTCCCCTGTGGGGGCTCGAGGGGAACCGCCCCATGACCTATGTCACCACTGGCTAGGCAAGCTCAAACTTCTGCCTCAGCACCAGACAAGGACTGAGACCCTGGGACAACTGGAGAGGAACCCCAAAAGGCCCCTTGCAACTCGCATGGAGACTGGCCTCTCCTGAGGCCACAGGGGCGGCTCACTGTTGTCCCCGTCGTAACTTGAGAGGACTCTGCTACAACACGAGAAAAACCAGAAGCTTCTCCACTGGAGGAGGGATGAGGCCCTTGTCCCCTGCGGTGCCTTGGGGGAAATCACCCCTTCCCTCTTGGACCGCGAAAGGCTCCTTCACACCCTTTTTGTGACCCAAGAAGTTCCCCGTCCCAACCATCCTCACTCAATAGGAACCCCAAGGGTCCCACTGCAACTAAAGAGGAGCCCGGTTTTTCCCTGCTCAGTTCCAGATGAGGGTCCCTTTCCCTGCTCCGACGGAAAAGGGTTGCCGGCGCTCCCCTCACATCCCAAGAGGAGGCCCTCGCACCAGGAGGGTTGGGAGGAGCCTCAGGATTTGGGCCACAATTCCCCAAGACACCAAAATGCCTCGTTCACTCCAGACGCACCTGACTGCCCTGCACTACCTCGAGTGACTCCCCGAGGCACGTCTCCCAACACACTGGCCCGTGTTATGGCCCTATGGTACCTCGAGGGCAAGTCAGAGAACCCTGTGTCTGCTCGACGGGGAGCCGTACACTTCTGGGGAGGAAAGCGACCATGCACGTCTCCAGGCGAGATGAGGCCTGACTCCCCTGTGGGGGCTCCAGGGGAACACAACGACCTATGTCAGCACGGGTGAGGCAAGCTCAGGCTCCGGCCTCAGCACCAGACAAGGACTGAGAACCCGGCGATGACTGGGGAAGAATCCAGAGAGGCGCCTCTCAACTAACACGGAGACTGGCCTCTCCTGAGGCCACAGGTGTGGGTACCTGAGGTCCCCGTCGTAACTCGAGAGGACCCCGCCGCCACTCGAGGAAAGCCAGAAGCTTCTCCCCTGCAGACGAGGTGAGGCCCTTGTCCGCTGCGGTGTCTCGGGGGAAATCAGCCCTTCCTTCTTGGACCTCGAAAGGCTCTTTCACACCCTTGCTGTGACCCAAAAAGTTCCACCTCCCACCCGTCCCCACTCCAGACGAGCCTTGAGAGTCCCGCAAAGACTCAAGTGAAGCCCCATTTTCCCCTGCTCAGCTCCAGATGAGGGGCCCTTTCCCTCCTCTGTCGGGAAAGGTTTCCCGATGCTCCCCTCGCATTCCAAGAGGAGGCGCTCACACCAGGAGAGTCCGGAGGAGCCTCAAGGGTCTGGCCACCATTCCCCAAGTCCCCCAAATGCCTCGACCACTCCAGATGCACCTGACTGCCCTGCACTGCCACCACTGTTCACCCCGAGGCTGGACTGCCAACACACTGGCAGGTGGGACAGCCCTGGGGTACCGGAGGGCAAGTCACAGATCCCTGTGTCCGCTCGATGGGGAGTCGGACACTGCTGCTTCAGCTGGGGAGGAAAGCGGCCATGCATGTCTCGAGGCAAGATGAGGCCTGACTCCCCTTTGGGGAATCCAGGGGAACCCCAAGTCCTCTGTCAGCACGGGCGAGGCAAGCTCTGGCAACGGCCTCAACACCAGAGGAGGACTAGGGACCTGGCAATGACTGTGGAGGAATCCCCAGAGGCGCCTCATAACTTGCTCAGAGCTGGCCTCTCCTAGGCCACAGAGGCAGGACCCTGCAGTTCCCGTCGTAACTCGAAAGGACCCCGCACAACTCCAGAAAAACCAGAACTTCTCCCCTGCAGGCGGGATTAGGCCCTTGTCCACTGCAGCGTCTCCGTGGTAATCACACCTTCCCTCTTGGACCTTGAAAGGCTCCTTCACACCCTTGCTATGACCCAAGAAGTTCCCCCTCCCACCCGTCTCCACTGGAGAGGAACCCTGAGGGTCCTGCCCCAACTCACCAGGAGCCCCGTTTTCTCCTGCTCAGCTCCAGAAGAGGGGCCCTTTCCTTGCTGATTCACGAAAGGTTTTGCAGTGCTCCCCTCGCATCCCAAGAGGAGGCGCTCACACCAGGAGAGTCGGGAGGAGTCTCAGGGGTTGGGCCACCATTCCCCAAGACCCCCAAATGTCTCGTCCACTTCAGATGCACCTTACTGCCCTGCACTGCCTCGACTGTAACCCCGAGTCTCGACCCGCGACACACTGGAACGTGTGACAGCCCTGGGGTACCTCGAGGGCAAGCCACAGATCCCTGTGTCCGCCCGATGGGGAGCTCAACACTGCTGCTGCAGCTGGGGAGGAAAGCGGCCTTGTACGTCTCCAGGCGAGACGAGCCCTGACTCCACTGTGGGGACTCCAGGGGAACCTCAAGACCTATGTCAGCATGGGAAAGGCAAGCTCAGGCTCCGGCCTCAGCACCAGACGAGGACTGAGGACCCGGTGACTACAGGGGAGGAATTCCCATAGGCACCTTGCAACTCGCACGGAGACTGGCCTCTCCTGAGGACACAGGGGCAGTTCACTGAAGTCCCTGTCGTAACTCGAGAGGTCCCCGCCACAACTCGAGAAAAACCAGAAGCTTCTTCCCTGCATACGGGGTGAGGTCCCTGTCCCCAGTGGCATCTCGGGGGAATCTCCCCATCTCTATTGGACCTCAAAAGGCTCCTTCACTCCTTGCTGTGACCCAAGATGTTCACCACCCCACTGTTCCCCACTGGACAGGAACACAGAGTGTCACGCCCTGACTCAAGAGGAGCCTCGCTTTGCTCTGTTCAGCTCCAGATGAGGGGCCCTTTCCCTGCTCCATCGGGAAAGGATTCCAGGCGCTCTCCTAGAAATGCAAAAGGAGGCACTCAAAACAGGAGAGTTGGGAGGAGCCTCAGGTGTCGTGCCACCATTCCCCAATGCCCCGAAATGCCTCGTCCAGTCCAGATGAACCCGACTGCCCTGCACTGCCTCGACTGTCACCCCAAGTCTGGACTACCGACACACTGGCAGGTGTGACAGCCCTGGGGTACCTCGAGAGCAAGCCACAGATCCCTGTGTCCGCAAGACGGGGAGCCGGACACTGCAGCTGCAGCTGGGGAGGAAGCGGCTGTGCACTTCTCCAGGCAAGATGATGCCTGACTCCACGGTTGGGGCTCCAGGGGAACCCCAAGACCTATGTCAGCACGGGCGAGGCAAGCTCAGGCTCTGGCCTCAGCACCAGACGAGGACTGAGGACCTGGCGATCACTGGGGAGGTATCCCCAGAGGCGCCTCACAACTCACACGGAGACTGGCCTCTCCTGAGGCCACAGGGGCGGGTCCCTGTGTTCCCCATTGTAACTCGAGAGGATCCCACCACAAGTAAAGAAAAACCAGAAGA